>ML179380.1:0-106358 GCA_004369135.1 Dendrothele bispora CBS 962.96
CTCTGCCAAACCCTCCCCTACTCTCCCCTACCCTGCCCTCCCCTACCCTAGTTTTTAAAACCCTAATATGAACCCTACTATATCCTAGTAACCCTGGATGTGTTGAATATATGTGGATGTTTTTTGTGGAGTTGCCTATGATGTACTTGCCTCATCCATTTGGGCGTGTCTCATGCTTCTACTCGATTGTTTCATTGCTTCAAAGTGGTCTCATCCAGACCCCTTTTTGCGGCTCATCTCATTCTTTCGGACAAATGTCATTGCTTTATCCCATTGTTTTTTCAAACCCATCACTTTGGGCCAGTCTCACTGGCATCACTTCGGGCTAGCTCTTGTCTTGTTTTTCTGACCCCATCATTCACTTGGGCTCATCTCTCGTTTCGAGTCATCTCTTCATGCTTGTCTTATCACTCCAGGCCCGTCTCATCATTTCCAACTAATCTCATGTTTTTGAGCTCACCTCGTTGGACTCATCACTCTGGATCTGTCCCATCGTTTCCGGCTGCTCTTATCATTTCAGACCCGTCTCATCACTCTGAGCTGGACTTATCGTTTGGGGCTTGACTCATCATTTTTTGCTTCTCTCATTGCTTTGAGCCTGACTCATCGCTTGGGGCTCAACTCATTATTTTGTCTCATCGGTTTGGCTCCATACCTACTACTTAGGGCTCAGCTCTTTGTTTTGGGCGTGTCTCATTGCCGCCTTCGAGCCTTGTTTCTAAAATAAAAAAATAAAAAAATCCAGGAGGTGCTGCTGACATCCGGGCACCTCCAATTCACATGGTGCTGCTGAGTTCAGAGCACTATGTATGGGCTCAGTGTCCACCTCTCAACCACTTCCGTACGCCTTCGAGCCTTAGCCAACATCAGGGCACCTCCGTTTCACACAGTGCTGCTGAGTTCAGAGCACCATATGGGCTCCATGCCCACCAACGCTCCGTGCGCAGGACCCCTGAGCTGTCCATTTTAGCCTCCGTGGCTCGATCCTTGCGATCATGGTCTCCGTGACCCCTCTGGTCTCTGTGACTGGTCTCTACAGTCCCTCTGATCCCTGTTTTAATCCTCTGTATCATTTTGATCATTTATTTGATGCTCCGGGTCCACTGGTCACACGCCTCCTGTGTTGTCTCATGCAACTGGGCTCGTTTCATCTTTAATTCTATTCCTTCCACAAGCAAAAACAAGTTCAAAATAATTCAAATTTTCTTTATCTTTGCGTTATCGCGGGCTTTGCTCATGACCCTGGCCTTGTCGCGCATCTTCGTGTTTTTTCCTTTTACACCTGTTGTCTTCGAGTCATGCAACTGGGCTCGTTTCATTATTAATTCTATTTATTTATTTTAATCAAAAACAGTTCAAAAGTAATTCAATTCTTCTTTATCTTGGCATTATCGCGGGCTTTGCTCATGGCCCTGGCCTTGTCGCACATCTTCAAGTTTTTTCCTTTTACACCTCTAAGTTTGTCACGAGACAAGCCTGACCTTTTTCAATCATGCTTATCTCCCGGCTAGGCCTCTGGGCTCTTTTCATGCCCCTTTGCTTTACGCATTACCACCCGAAAGACGGGATTGATTTCACTTATCATGCTTTTCCTCTTTTAATGTCATATTTATTTTCATGGCACATCTTTCTTACACTTCATTTCCGCGGCAGTTTTCCGCGATTTCTGCCTCAAATTTCTTAATAATGACCGTCAGGTGTCGCACTGTTCACTGATTTCAAGTGTCTTTTTGATATCATACTTGATTTTCCCTTGCGGAAGTTTTTAATTGAACTGAGCCTCTATATCATTTTGGTTGTCACCGTGGCTTTGATTTTGTTGGTTCTTTTAACGTTCACTTCACCATGGCTTTATTTTTCTTGTTCTCTTACCATTCACTTGCAATGTCTGTCTTATGCACTTTTTTCCTTAATGTTGCTGTGCATGTCATCTGTTCATATGAACAGATATTGTTGCTGGACTGGAGTGTTGTGCTCTTTTATTTTATGCCGAAATCCTATTCACCGTCTTGTGATTACTCAAAGTGTTTTCTCTCAATAATTTCTCTCAATATTTTTTTGAAACCTTTATTCTTCGAATTTGTTGGGAGGTGACTTCGGGTATTATTTATCTGCTCATTTTTGGGTATCCCTATGCTTAAAGGTTCCTAGCACGGGTTTGAGTTGGTGATCATTGTGCTTTCTTTCATCATCACACACACAAGAACTCTGACAATGATTTCTGATAACATTTATTTCTCAATCAATGTTTTCTTTTACATTGGTTGTTTCTAATGATAACATTCATTTTTCGGTCTATACTGTCATTCACATTGGTTGTTTCCAATGATTCGATTTTTGGAAATTCCATTATCTGGTTACCAATGAGACAGGGTAATCATTTCTAATGTATTGCCGCCATTTCACATCCAGCTTCGCATTTTCAATGCCACCATTGTTCCAACCACGTATTTTTTTGGTTTTCTTGATTTTATGGCGAGGGGGCTTGTTGGCATCTCCAAATTCCGCTGTGTTGCAATCATGGTATGATCGCTTTCATACTAAAATCTTCCTCATTTCCTGTATCTTCCACTAACACCCCTCTCCTCATTCGCCTTCGACTCTACATCTATTTCTCATTCTTTTTCTTTTTCCATAGGCTCCATAGCCATACCGAGTCTCAGTCAAATTTATTCCAGGTGGCGTTGCTGAGATCAGGGCGCCACCGTGATTGCCTATACCTAGTTCCGATATCTTCTGTCCAGTCATTGTTTCATGATTGTTTCTCAACGCAACGGTTAACGCACCGAAAGACGATTAGATCACTGACATCGGCATATATGCATGTGAATGAATGATACGTGCCGTGGGAACTAAAACTAGTCGCGGTACTTAGACAGGAAATGATTTCTTCGATGGCCTTTGCATTCCAAAAAATCTGAGAACGTTGCTCGAGTAACTGTATTTGAGAGCATATTCTCCTGCACACGCTTACGACCTCCATTGGATCATACCCCCGAGTAAGTATCTCATTCAACAAGTATCTTCACTACTAGGACCGTCTACAGACGCCCAAGTTCTCCTAATTCCTTTAGTGATCCCTATCCAGGATACCGAAAGTGTTCTGTTTCCGAGTCTTTACGTTTCCCTTTCCGAGTCTTTCCAGCCCTATCTCGAAGTCGAATGCCTGCCAGATCCATAAAATTGTCCACATGTCTATCATTTCCATTTTATGTACACGTGTTTCTACTGACAAAGAATGACCGGGCCCAAAACCCATCAGGATGCGAGACCGACAAAAAACTAAGCTACGACTTGCGACTCGTTGAAAAGTGTCACAGCCTGGACACAAAAAGATGTGAATATTTGAATCCTGATGAGTTCTCAACCAACGCTGTGTGTGATATGTAGACTGCCCCATTGTTTTTGTATCCGATTCGTGCCACATCGGAACTAGCTAACTGTTTTACTCAACAACGGCCGAACAGCTCATCAAGTCGACCTACCCTCAACCCGGCCCGGACTGACCGAACCCCACTAGAGTCGCTTCTTCAAATCATTTACCCCGCTTTCTCGCGTATACCACCGCGGACAGCTCATCCGTCGCACGCGCCGCGTCTGTCTTCTTCACCTCCATCACCTCCACCACCTTCTTCATCCACGACTCCCAAATGGCCTCTGTACTCAAACTATACAAGTAAGCCTAAGCTCCGAGTCACCTACCGAACTGATTCTCATACACTATATTTACACATTACAGTGCAGCCCTCATTCGTCGACCCATGTTCACTCAATGCGCAACCGCCGCTTTCCTGTTCAGTGCTGGAGACGTAATAGCTCAACAAGGTGTGGAGAAGAAGGGCTGGGATCACGATGTGAGTTTATCAATCCTTCTCCCCTCTAACTCAACTTTGGACTAGGGGAACCAAAACGTTACTTCTCTCTTTTTTCGTTTTCGCTTTCGAACGTGCGTCGCAATGAGGACCTAGTAAAAGGGATGGACAAGGGGGGCGCTTTTTCGGTTGGAGTAAATTTCAGTGACCCCAATTACCCTTCGGTAAACTCGTAACCCCAGCCCTTCCCAATCCAGGACCAAAGCTTTTCATGTCCTTTGGCGCTTTGTTGTTATCACTCCTTCCTTCAATCCCTCTCCCTCCTTCCTGCCATGTCGACTGGCTCCGTTCCGAGGCCATGTTACTTGTCTCCTTGTCCCTCTTTTTTTCTCTTAGCCCTTTACCTCGTCGTTCATCGGTCGGAACTTGCCAAAACTGATACACTGATACACACTTATATTATGTACATGTCAACCATCCAGTTTGCCCGGACAGCGCGGTTAACGTTTTACGGAGGTATGTTTCTCTCTTTTTACTTGTTTGTATTGTTCTTGTTTCGTGTTCCCTTCCTTCCCCCTTCTTTTAACTCTCATTCTCGTCCTTTCGATACCTCTTCTCTTATTGTTTTTTTTTCGTCTAACACAAACCGTATACTTACTTATCCTACTGCGTGATTCTTATCATCCCCCAACTCTACAAACACCAAAAAAACAAACGTAGGATGTTTCTTCGGCCCCGCCATGACGAAATGGTATCAATTCTTGAACAAAATCAAGTTTGCCAGTCCTACGAGAGCGACTATATACCGAGTGAGTAGTAAAAAAAACTTGTTCACGTTTACATTCTTATAAAACAACAAATAGGTTTGGTTAGATCAAGCCGTTCTCACACCAGGTCCGTTCGTGTTTGATAATTTCTCCAAATCCTCTCTTTTTTGCTAACACTTTTTTCTCCCTATCCTTTCAATTCTCCCACTTAGCGGCCGTCGCTTTCTTCTTCGGTTCGATGAGCGTTTTGGAGGGTAAGCCTCAAGAGGCTATTCCTAGGGTCCAAGCTGTAAGTCTTTTAAGATAAAACTAAAACAGCTTTCCCAGTATCTTTTTTTGTCAATTTCCATCAATGCATATACACATATACCTGCTCTTTTTTAGGTTATCGAAGCTTGAACCTTCCCTCTCTCCCTTTATCTCTCTTTCTCTTTCTCCGCTTCATCTTCTGGGTCAGAAAAACTGATAAATCCCGTTTGAATTCATTTTATCAGGCATACGTTCCGACCTTGATACGTAACTGGTAAGAGGTTTATCCTTTCTAGTTTATCCTTTCTATCCATCCCTTCCCGTTATCCCTTTGAGCCGTAAACTCATATCTGCCCAATACACTCCACCCGCTCATCCCTTTATATCACCTTTCACCAAAATCCTATAAACACTACGGACGATATATTAAAAAAACTAATGTTTTCTACAGGGGAGTCTTCATCCCGACACAGATCATCAACTTCTCCATCGTACCTCACCACTTACGGTTCGTAGTGGTTAGCGTGGTCAGTTTATTCTGGAGTGAGTGTTCTTTCTTTTTTCACGTCTCCCGAAATCGTTCATTGACATATCTCTATATCATCCAACACACTTTAGACACCTACCTAAGTATTGCCAACGCCCGCACCAAGCAGAAACAAGAGTCTCTCGAAGCGGCTGCAGAGTCAGAATTGGGCGAGGTCAAGAAAGAGATGAAGGTGATTAAGGACGCTGTCATGAGAGAGGTCAAAGGTTAAAGGTTAAAAGGATCGCTTCCTTAGTTCGAGGCCTTGTTCCAAGACCATCAAAACCATCAAGATCATAATGTCGGTCGAGTGACGAGTCTATACTTTATCGATACAAAAAAGGGAAAACAAATATTTTGCTTTTGCTTTTCTCTACTTTATTTACTTTACTACTTTTGGCCATCTCTGCTTCCATGATCATATCGGCCTCTAGAGATCTCTTCATGTTGATCAACTATTCTTCTTTCTGCTCACTTCTCGCTGGCGGGAACTCTCACGAATCAGAAAAATCATCACCTCAAGTGCTTTATAATCTCAACTTTGTCGGGTCATTCACCGACATCGATTTGTGCTCTAAGAAGCACATGCTTTACCCTCATCATCCCGGGCTCAGTCAATCCGAAATGACCGTCCAACTCCAATCATCACCTAACTCTACCTCGTCTCTGTCTTCATCTCGTTTGAAGTGTACTCGGATAATCAATACCTGCCATCATCTGCACTTCCAAAGACATCGACAAGTTCTTCCTCATGGTCTACCATTAATAATCATTGATCAGAGTAGCAAGGCAAGCTGGCGACCTTACTTTTCCATTACTCACTCCCTCAACAGCCTATTCCCGGAACCCTTGATTTATGTAATTCGACACGTTCTTGTCCTTTGTCCCCAAACATACTCTATCATCAAAACCCTAAGCCTCTTTTCCTGAAGATTGCAAAAGTCAACACATCGAGGAATCGAGAGGCCGTTGGGGAGGGCAGAGGAAAGGATCGGACATAACTACGACGTTAGGCTCGAAGTAGATTCCCGTTTCATCGTTTCTAACTACCCTTACTGACGAGCGCTACCACATTTGGTTGACTTTTACGGGACGGAAACCAGAATATGGTGCGGATTTGGGAGAGGTGGTGTGTATGAGTCCGAGGTGTTTTACGAAACTTGTGACTATGCGTCCTTATCTCCATACATTTGTTCATTGTTTATCACATAACTCGACTTATTAGTCTGGCAAGACTTCCAATTTGTCTCTGGGTCTAGCTCGCACACCGCTTTCGTCAACTTGGTCAGGAAGGAAGCGGAAGAAAACACTAGAAGGAAGAAAAGAATGATTCCATAAATCTTTTCAGCAGCAGCGGCTCTCCGAGCGGTAAGATTCCTTGGTTCACCCTTTCTTGTTCATGATCCACTTCTTTTTCGACTTTTTGTTTTATTTAGTCGATTGACGATGGCGTTCTCCCCACTTAGCGATATGTACTAACGAGGCAAGGATTGCAAAGAAGAGATAAGCAGTTGATTTATCTTATTACTTCTAAAGACAGATCAGGAAAGGAAGTGTAAAGGGAACCAACCTCGTTTGACCTATTTTTAACTCGCAACGGTGTTGTCAGTATGGAAAGAGACCTGTTTTCTTTCCATGATTTCAGGGTCCAAGAAGATGGCGCAGATGTGAAGAAAAAAAGTCAAGCACCTTCCAAGTTGGCAACTGGCGTGTAAATAATTGTGAGATTGTCCTTTTTGTTTCCTGTTGGACATGAACGATTTGAACATAGGTGAGAGAGTCGAGAAGAAGTACTTAGTATACCTTCAATCGAATTAGCTTTGACCAGCTGCCGTGTTGGATCCGTTAAAAAGGACTCCCGGTATCACATCCCATGTCATTTTATCGGGCATTCGCAAATAGACGTGTGTAGATGAGAGCTTGTCCAAACGTCTCGAGGCGAAGCATATTTGATCAATTCTTCGTCCATTGGTAGAATTTAAGATTTTCGAGCATTGTTAATCCTCGGGTTGAAGCAGGTGTTTGTCACGCCCCATGTAGACAACAACCGGGGGATTCTTGGCTTGCATTGAAAGTATTAGATGACTATATCTACTAGTACTGTGCTTTTCGTTACCTGTCGATGAGAAAAACAAGACCATATTGGATAGAGAAAAGAAAGAAGGATGCAATAGAGCGAGGAAGACAGCCTTAGCGTGACGTTAGTCACATCGTCTCTTTGCTCGCGACCATCATCACCTCTTTTTTCTTCGAAACCATTCTTGCCTCATTACTTCTCTACTTCGCCTAAACCTCTATTCTACGGTGACTAACCTACGCTTTCTCTTTATAAATGTAGACCATAAATATTTAGAACTGAATATTTATGAAGAACACTCCGCGACAACTTTGAAAGAAAAAAATCGGCTGGGACTTGATTTGCGTCCACCTATGCCGTCTTTTGGCCAGGACCCCTCAATGCGAGCTCTTTCTCAAGCGCTCAACAGCAACAAGCGATGCAATTTATGCCTCCTCACCCACTAGACTTTTCGTAGGCTCAATATCGGGTGGTGTCCAGGATGACCTTTTGAACGAATTGGTTTCGGTGAGTGATGGATAACGAATTCTGAAAAGCGACGATGTTTGTTAACCTTCTTTTTTCTTCTTCCTCCGAATTCCTTCAAACGACTTGTCATACCCGCAGGCAAACCTCAAGGTTTTGGTTTTGCGGATTTCGAAGATCCAGATGGTGCGAGCGATTGACCTTTTGAATGGCATCGGACTACCCGCGTTGGAAGATGGTTGTGCTAATAAAAAGCTTCTGGTGCGTGGCCTTTTACGTTGATATCTCATTTCGTACCTACATCGATCGGTGTTGGTCCTACAGGTTAAAACCGATGAGAAGACAAAAGTTTTTCTGGATGCGTACGGCCCGCAACGAATGCGTACCAACGTGCGTGGCCTCTACTACCATCCTACCTTCTAAACTTCTAATTTATAGAGAAGACACGGCGAAAAAGCGTCTCGATCAATTCGTCAAGGAAATCCATCAAAAGTCCGAAGACGCTACTAATCAAGGTCTATTGGACAAGGAAAAATTCGTTACACCGCCTCATCTTCACCATTTACAAGAGGTTGACCTTCCCGAGAACCAACGCGGGCTCGTCATCTTCGAAATCGCCCAATTTCGTGAACGAGCGGCTAAGAGGGAGCGGGAGAAGATGCGAGATGTCCAGGTGACCATACCGACATTTACACCCCCAAACGGACCGACAGCTCGAGAATGGGGCCGACCTCAACAGTCTCCTACTCCGCCCCAGCCGTCTAGGTACGGGAAGGGAGGGATGACGGGATTGGTCAAAGTGGAAGAAAGCTAACACCGCAAAGAGTCGACACCCAACGCTACACGACCCAAGTCCGACGTGGAACTGGAAGAAGAGAGGCGGGAAGCGAGGTGAAAAGAAGATAAAAGGTCGTTCCGAGATGGACGCTATCCGATCTTCTCTTCTTTTTCAACCTTTACTTATCTCACTGACAATCTTCAATTAGCGCGAGCGCCGCTATGAGCCGAGGGAGCGGGCGAGGATATCAGCACTTGAAAGGGAACTTGCGCGGGAGCGGGATAATGAAACTTGCAAAAGACAGAGATAGGATTGAGATGCGTGAGCGGTTGGCTATATGGGATGACGATGAGCTGTTTTGTATTGACCAGTGCGTCTTCTTGTTTTCTCGCTTACAAATCTTTCACGTACCGGATGTCTTTGTCCCTAGTGCCCGCTGGCGAGCCTCTCAAGCACGCCGTCTCGAACGAGAAGAAGCTTCCGACGCCAAATCCCGCAAGTTTGAAGAACAAGAGGCCGAAAATCTCTGACGAGAATCCGAAACCTTTGTGGCTAGACAGATGGATGAGATGCAGGTGTTGGCTAACGAGCGGCGGAAAGCAGGACTGTTGCTTGACGGTGCACCTGTCAAACTCGAGCTCAATGTTTCGCTTGCGACCGCAACCTCCAAGGAAGCTGGAGGCACCGGTAAACCCGAAAAGGCGACAGTATTCGGTCAAGAAGAGGAGGAAGAGGAAGAGGCAACGAAGAGGAGAAAGGTACCCTTGGTCAAGTTGGACTTCAGCGTTGTGGAGACAGGAGAGAAGTTGAAAGAGAAGCTAGGAGATATCAGACAGTCGGTGTCTCATGATAAGAGTAAGGTTTGTTGGGATTTCTTTTACTGGTCTACAATTTTCTGAACTTCACTGTAAAACCAGATTGTCATTGACCGCAAGTTTGAGCCTTCAGTCAAGAAACTCATGGTTAAGTACCTCAGAGAAATGGAAGATGACGACCTTATGTTATTTGTCCTCGAACACCTCAAGGATCATAAAGGTCCTCAAAAGCTCGTTGAGGGACTGGAACCAGTGCGTTTGAACGTCCTCGTCTTTCTTGGCTCTTAACATTTTCTTTGTTGTACAGGTCCTAGAGGAGGAGGCTGTCGAGCTAACGAAGAGTGTCTGGCGCCAAATAATCTTTGAGAGTATGACGTATTGCGAAGGACTATTGATGGAAAGGATGATGGTGGACTTGGGTTCGCGTGTCAAAACACAAAGTTGCTAGATCTTGAGCAGGCAGCGAGAGAGGTGGATTGATTGGGACAGGTGCGTCGTGGAATATTGTAAACATTTTTGCTGAGGTTCGCGGTTGTTCTGGCATTACCTTGCTTCTATGCACATGGCCCAGAACTTTAAGGGAATGTGATCGATGTCTTTTTGACAGTCGGTGGCGGAGTGGATTGATGGCGGAAAGAAAGGCTGACGTGAGTTTACCTTTGGTCCGAATTATTGCGAATGTGCCTTTCCTTCTCTTTGTTGTAAAATATCTGGGTGTGGAATCTTGAGGACAAGAATATTGGATTATTTTTGTTTGGTGAGTGGCATGTATCCCCGTAGTTTACTACTTGCATATCCTACTTTCCGACTGTTAAGTGCTTGTGGACACTCTGAAATATATTGAAATTCTGGTTCGGACACTATCTCGATGGAAGGTGTTTCTTCGCGTTTTAGGGTCGGTACTTGTAACGATTCGATTCCGACTTATGGCTCTTCGATTAGACCGTAGATCACAACCAACTCTTGGGCTCATGGTTCATCCAGGTTTACCTGTTATCAAACTTGTCGCCTATTCGTTTGGCATCGCCTCTGGGCCAACTCGGTGTTAATCATGTCAGGAGTGACGGGAAGATAGGGATAGATTGTTGAGTCAAGACTGGGTGGACGGGAACAGGACCAAGTATTTGAACCTTCGAGAAGATATTGACGCAAATAACGGTATGGGTAAATTTGCGGGGACCCCTTGCGGGCTCGCGGGGACTTTTTTGGAATTTGCGGGCATCCTTTAATACAATATATTTAGTAGTAATTATGTAGCCTATTAATCATTGTATATAAGTACAATAGTGAATATAAGACTAAAAAAACTGTAAAGCAAAAAGTATTCATCTTGTGAAAAAATGGGATATACACAGCCACACAGTAGTATTTTTTTCGCTCGGATAGACCCAGTGCTACATATATGTATTAAATAAAGTATTTAAAGCTGTAGGTAAAGAGTTGAAAAGTGTCCTTGTGCAAAATTGAGTGACTTTTGCATTTGTATATAACAGGAATTCACGAAAAATGAAAGATGAAACTATCAAACATGATAATTACAGTAAAATAGGTCTAGCAACACATTGCAATAAAGGATACAATAGCTACAAGAAGATTTTTGCTAGATTATTCAAAGAAATGCAATAGTGAGTCAGTGTATTAAAGTCGAGCTCTCCAGAGGGTCCCCGCAAGGTCCCCGCAAGGTGGCTGTGCACTTGCGGGGACCTTGCGGGGACCTTGCGGGGACTCTCACGGGGACCTTGCAGGGACCTTGCACAGACCCTCACAGGTATTGCACAAGTATCAAGGGAGTAGTGTTACTGTATTTGCATGTCATTTTAAGAAAGCCTTGATGTGAATTTTTAATTTTAGTGACAAAACATGTCGAAAAAATTAGTTTTACCTTACAATGCTTTGACAGAATTTGCGGGAACCTTGCACAGATCCTCACAGGTACTGCACCAGGA
This sequence comes from Dendrothele bispora CBS 962.96, assembly GCA_004369135.1. Taxonomy (NCBI): domain Eukaryota; kingdom Fungi; phylum Basidiomycota; class Agaricomycetes; order Agaricales; genus Dendrothele; species Dendrothele bispora. The sequence goes on from ML179380.1 coordinate 11,436, forward strand.
TCAAGTGAGTACTAGGGATTAGTATCACTGCATTTCCACAGATTTTAAACATGCCTCAATGTAAGTAACTTTAGTGACAAAAAATGTCGAAAAATTTAGTTTTACTTACAATGCTTTGACAGAATTTGTGGGGACCTTGCACAGACCCTCACAGATACTGGGCAAATATCTAGTGAGTACTAGGAAGTAGTATCACTGTATTTTCATGACATTTCAACAAGGCCTTGATGTGAATTTTTAACTTTAGTGACAAAAAATGTTGGAAAACTAGGTTTATCATGGCCAAAAAATCTGAAAGTTGGCACAGAGGACAATTAAATAGTATAGATTATGTATATGTGTTTTTATAAGATACTTCAAAAATAGGTATGATTACAGTAGGGTCCCCGCATGCCCACAGGGTCCCCGCAAGGTCCCCGCAAGTGGTCCCCGCAAAATTCCAACCCCCGCGCAAATAAAATGTATTTAAAATCTGGACAGAATTCGTATCAGAACTTAGACCGTGTTTTGATTCCGTTCATTCTAAACAAGGATTTATACTTACATGTCCGTATATATCATGTATCGGTCCTATACCATTTGTACCAAAATACGCTGTCTTTTCCGTGTACTTTTCTTTTTCTGATTGCGGTCGCTACGTTTATACTGCTATGTTATGTTCAGTGCTATACCATTTGTACCATAATGCGCTGCCTTTTCCGTGTACTTTCCTTTTTCTGACTACGGCCGCTACGCTCATGTTATGTTTGCAACTCAAAAGACAGATGTATAGTAGAAACCCCGATCGATATTAATCACCTCCATTGTGTTGAGCTATCCTTTGAGCTATCCTTGTTTTGACTACCTTGAAGTTCTTAATAATTTGTATATAACAGCGACAGAAAAACCATGCATTATGAAATTAGTATTCGAACGCAAAAGGTAAGACATCTAACCTTTCTTGTTCGTTGCTTGTTGGGAGTCTAGTCGAACACAAGACTGACTTAGCGTTAACCGACTCGCACTTGGTTTAAGGTCCGTGTCTGCGTAAACAAATATACTTTGATAGTGGAGTTAAGATCAAAGTTGACTCAGAAATACTGTATGCTTTCAGGCTAGTGCGAACCATCAAGGGAGCAATGTCCTACGATTACTATGTGTATCATACCACCCTTCGATATCTTCGTCTTTCAGCAGTCGCATTGCTATCGATCGTTAGTGGTAAAATATGTTACATGAAATGATCATAGACCCTTCGTCAAACCTGGGACTTGAAGTTCCTAAGCTGGTAACTGGTATGCCGCCGTTGTTGCTACACGCTCAAATTTTTCAATGTATCTGCGTGTAAACAAACTCAAGTAAAAGCAAAGAATAAGACATCGAAGAAGCGACTCACTCTTTCTTTATATACACCAACTGAATCAGAATGGATCTCATTAAAGTCCGACCGAAACTGAGTTCAGTACCTTCGCTATACATCAAATCTATCATCGAAGGGTGATGATAATGGCATAACCACACAAACTTTTCATATACTTACTCGATTGAGAAAAGCGACGGTAGATAAGCCAATAGTAATAAGTACACTTTATATAAGAGGATAATGACAATACATAATGGTAGAGTAGGTAGATAAGTACAAAAAACGTTGCATGTAGTATTCGCGTTAAGGTTCATGAAAACTTCGACAATTGAGAAAGAAGAGTTAACCTCGAAAGCATACAAGTACGTGAAACGCAGATAATTCTAAAATCACCACCGATATCCCTCACTCTCTCACCCGAGTTTGACGTATGAGTCAAAAGAAAACCACCCCTTCTAAAGCCCCTCCGCCCACTTCCTAACTTCTTCTATGCTCTCCTCCAACCTCTCCTCCTGCGTCTTCTTCCCATTCATCCCACCACCGTTATCCTTCCCCTCGATCCACTTGAACCCTAACAACTCGTCAGGCATCCTCCTCTTCCCTTGATCCTTCTCCAAACAACCATCCACAGACTCTTCCGCCTCCTCAGGAAACCCTTTCTCCCTCTCTCTCGTCTCATCATCCACCTTCCTCGCAACACCTTCCCGAGTCCTAGACTGAAACAAACGCGGAGCGGGTTCTTGCACAATCTGGTGCATAAGTTCAATAATGGACATCGTCATCCCACCTCCATGCAACGAAACACCTTTTGATTTCCGGCGAGACCAACGAACGCCGAGTTCCTATAGGACCAGCACCGTCGGCACCAGTTCCAGCATTGGCACCGGGAGGTGCACCACTCGGAAGTGAGAGCGAAGAACGAGGTGTCCTCGTGGGAGGAACCAAGTTGAGTGAAGCTCGAGGGCTTCCATTGGTCGGGGTCGGCGGAAGATCTTTCTCCCTAGTTTGCAGCGACAGGAGACTATCCGGACGTCTGAGTCCACCGGGAGGAGGTGCTGGTGCTAGACGGGTGGGTTCAGGTCCGAGTTGGGTCGACGTCCGTTTGATTTGTTGTCCGTTATGTCCGTTGAGTGAGTGGGTGTTTTTCTTCTCTTCAGCATCTTCGACATGACTGTTAGCGTTGACGCTAACACCGTTGGTCACTCCAGTAGCCCCAGCATCTCCATCTTCCTTTTCTTCTTCGACTCTGACCAGTTGGGAGTTAGGTCTCTCTCTGTACGGTGTAGGAATGTCATTATCGTTATCGTTGTAGTCCCTAGAAGAATAACTTAGAACCACCGGTTGAAAGAGAGAACCAAAGACACTACTCACGGATAAGCACCCGCCTCCCCGTTATCGTCATCCGAAGACCCAGAATTATAAAACGGAAATCGCCCACGGGCAAGTTCAATCAAAGCTATTCCCAATGACCACACGTCGGATTTGACCGAGTATTCTGCGCCTTGTATGCGTTCAGGCTTTACCCAAACCGAAAGAAAGAGAGAAAAAAATTAGCACAAAAAAAAAATAATCCAAGCAAAATAACTCACGCTCATGTTCGTCCCTACAAACGTGTTCGCGAAACTGTTTACGAGCTCGCCAGACACTCCGAAGTCGCGTGGCTTGATGGAGCCCGAGGTGGAAAGAAGAAGTTTGGATGGTTTGATGTCTAGGGAACGAATGGAAGGTCAATCATTCGGTCTGTAGAAATGAATGGAAGAGGAAGACAAGCATGAAAGTATAGGTAACCTCCTCTGCAGCCGCATAGACGTAGCAAAGCAGTTCGGGGTCATTCCTTAGTACAAGAAACGCACGGCGGATTTCTTGGGTGTCAACGCTGAGGAGGACGCACTCTAGTCACCACCGTTGTTGCCATTGATGCACTCCTCGGTTCCATCATCGTCACTTTCATCAACACCTTCACCTTCGCCTTCTTCCTCCTGTTCTTCTCTCAACTCCCTTTCTTTATCCATCTGCCGCAGCGTACCCATCAACGTAGCTTGAAGATTCCTCTTTTGCGTCGTCGAAGACTCTGGGGTCAGCAGAGCCAAATCCGAATCGCCTGCTCCGTACCCTCTAAGACCGGAACCTAACGTGGAGTTCAGGCCAGAGTTGGTTGCAGAAGGAGAACCGTCCGGTATGACCAACGATGGAGGCTGGGGTCCTCCGGTCGTCGTACCATCTTCGACCTGGACAGAATCCAAGAGAGAAGGAAGAGTTGGGATAGGCGGAAGAGGAGTATGGATAAAAGGTGACGCGGTAGGAAGTTAGAGGGCCTTGAAGTTGCATAAAAACCTAGGACCGTTTCCGAGGCCAGAAGAGGTAGGAACAGGTCAAGTCGGAAAAGGGCTACAGTGCGCTCTGCATGTAACGATAACGGCAAAACAAGAAAAAGTGAAGCGGTATCAAGGATGAGTCATCCAAATAAACAATAGCTTTCTCTACCGTCTTCGATCTGGGTTACGTCTCCAAATATGCCACCAGAACTTGAAAGCTTGAAAGTAACGTCAGTACACATTTTATCTATCTATTTCATCTTTATGAATCGTATGTCTCACAGAAGATCCTATAGATACCACACTCTGGTTGCGCGGTTGTTTTATTCGGCTTTTCTGTGGTGTCGTTACACAGATGGATCTCCTTTACGTGCGTCGTTCTTTCTTTCTACTGCTTTACTCTCAACTATCGCTGAAAAATGATGGAAGTGATGCTCTTATACCGAACCCTTGGACCTCGAGATAGCAAACACAACAAACGGGCATGGCTAGATGTTTGGATGAGATGTTTGGCCGTGGATGTGATATGATACACCCGTATGCATCTTCCTTTCCCTTTTTTTTCAAGTTCTCGAAGATGCATGATATTTTGAAGTCACCATCGCATCTCAGGCTTTCAATTTTGGTTGTTCGTAGTAGACAATGCTTTCTGAGACAACAGCATTCGTCAACTTCTGTCTCACAATTCCAGAAAAAAGACATCACTTGTTTCGCCGTTGCTTCAAGCCAACTTTTTATCGTACAAAGTGTAGGATTTTGACGATTCTGGATGTATTTGGTGAGCTCTCTTCTCTTGTTCTCGTTTTACGTGGGATGTCGTACCAGCAACTTCGCTCCTACTCCGTCTACCGTGACACAACTATGTTACCCCCTTCAATATCTTTTCCGTTTTGTTCATCTTCTCTAAAGACCCATTTGACTGATTGACCACTTTCTTTTCGTCTTACTAGCTCCCATTCCGGAGCACTGCATTACTTCAATCGCTTTCTTCACCTGTCTACCTTTTCCGGTTCTAACGTCGGTATGCCATAAACAAGAATTATCGTGTGACATGAGTTTGGTCAGACTGTACGTCCTCATCCATTTATCTGCTCCTCACATTTGTTCATCGTTTATCACAGAACTCGGTTCATCAGTCTGGCAAGACGTCCAATCTGTCTCTGAGGTATACCTCACACACCGCTTTCAATGTCAAGTCGGTCAGGAAGGAAGTGGAAGAAACTATTAAGAAGACGGATTGTGGTTTAGTGTCGAAACAGCGGGGATTATCGGATAGCATTGCAGTGGACGGTGAGTACATTCGGTTCGTATCCGCAGAACAATGCTGAAATCATCTCCCTATGTAATGCAGATGTCTCCATCTCTACATCTCCGACCAACGCCATGTCTGCCGTATCCGTCACCACCGTCAACAGCGGTGGAAACTCTATAGCGATACCTATTCAAGTAGTGCCTGATGGTCTTCCTAGCGGGATGACCATGACCGCGACTCCGAGTGTGCCGAATAGTGCACCACCACCTTACTACTAACGGAACGAAACCGACTTGTATTGAGAAGGGAGGGCAGGATCATAAATGCAAGAGTTATTCCAAGGTATGTTGTCCTTTCCTTTCACACTTTTCAAAACACTTACCTTACTTCCTTTCTCTCCCACTCCCAGTATCTATCGCTATCTCTCTGCTAATCAAACACCGCTGGGAGCACACTGCCGCGAATCCTCCAATTTACATTCTCTCCAACATCAACATGTCCAACTCCTCGAAGCTGCGGCAATCCTTTCGCACCTCTGTTCAGACTCTTCGTCGCTGCGCCGGCGAGTAGTATACCTCAGTCCGTGTCGTCTACGTCTTCCAAACGAGTTAGGCTGGGTTGCTTATGAGAAGTAACGATAATAGCAACTCCAGTCCGACAGTGTCTACGCTAATTCCTGTGCTTGATGGGCATGAACACGAACACGGACACGGACACGGACACGGACACCGTTACGTTAATGGAACGAGTGACGTTATTGCATCGTCGTCGTCGGTTACGGGTGCTGGGATTGGATATGGCTTACTTGTATTAGTGAAAGGGGAGAGGGAAAAAGGAACAAAAACGAGGAAGGGAAAGAGCAGGCTCCCACCCACTACTCATCTCCGTCTCCCTCCCATCGGGCATTATTGCCTTATTATCATCCCCACGTTGGGTCTAACCCCTTGACCTCGGCCTCATCAATGCTGGTTGGGATGAAGGAGTTGAAATTGGAGTAATTCTTCGAAGCGTGGGCATGGGCAGGTATGAGAGGGCTTCTTCACGTTATGGGAATGGAAACGGGGATACGGAATAGTGGATATGGGGAGTGGTATAGTACAGGAAGAAGTCATACGATGATTAGCATGACTACGACTACTTCCGCATTCACACTGTCCTCGTCCTATGCATCTAGTCTTGCATCACCGAGGAGTTCGTTGAAGACAATAATTGTGAGGAGGACGGGAAAAAGGGTGTTTTGGGAGGAAGAGGTGTCACGACAACGACGAATTCGAAGGATATCGACCTAGATGGCGATGGTTATGGACCTAGATGGTGATAGTGAAAGCGGACATACATACTATTGTCTCATAGCGGTCAGCGTCAGCTTCAAAGGCCTCTGCACGAGAGGGATGGGTGGGGCTTTGATGAATTTGGGTATGAATACTAGGAGGTTTAGGTTTGCCAACTCTTTTACTTTCACTTTTACTACAGCGAAACCTTTATTCACAACGGCACCTGAAATATATAAAAACTCACCTAGATATAAGTACCTCCAACTATCGGGAGTGATACTCATAGGAGCGGAAAGGTCGTAAACCCTGGAAAGGCACAAGCCGCATACCTATAACCCCACCATCCTATCGAGTTCTCGTCTTCCTCTATCAGGCGTAGGTTCCGCGAGTTTTCGATATTCAGACGAGGAGGAAGGGCACATACTTGTATCTACCGAACCCCCCTTAGAGAACAAAAAGGAGAATATGAACGATTTCGTGTTTCTTGTTAAACCAACAGAGAAAGGTCTTCCTCTGTTTCCTCAATCCTTCTCTATCCGCATACCTATCATTTTCCGGACTCGCGTTATCCCCTATGACTATCCGATAACGAGATTGGATCACCCACTTCCACTGCTTCGTCATACGTGCTCTCTCCCCGGTTTCCATTCTCACCTGCCCTCAATCGTAACCATACAAGCCTTCGACTATTTGAATTAACAACGAGCCCGCACAACTGGGCAAGGCCCTGAAAGCATATCCTCGTTCTCTATATCCTACCGCTACTTCGAAGAGGATGACGATATGGACGCAGACGCAGGTGCAGACAAAGCACCACTGGGACACATACCAGTTTCGTGCCATCCGTACATCATGTTCGTGAGTTTGTATGAAACCTATCATCAGCCCCAGAAACATACGAACCACAAAAAATGCGCAAAGAAAAAACATGATGTCTTATACGTACCTCTTCCCATGATAAATCAGTGGCTCTCTTGATTATACCAGAAACAAAAACCAATGACCACATCGAAATTAAATGAAAATTCGTGAATAGCGTTCGTATTTCCGGCTCATTCTAGAGGATGATACAAAAAATCTAGTAAAAAGTAATCGATAACAGAGAAGCAACAAGGAAAATCAACATATCACCATCAAGGGGGTAAAGGAAAGGAAGGGGGAGGTTAGTATGATACAAAGACAAAGAGAGCTCAAGATATACTATCAGATGCTAGAGGATACAGGCTAGAGAGAGAGGGAGAAGAGTAAAGAGTAAAGAGTAAAAAGTATTAGATGAGTGTTACATAGTTTGAAGGTTCATTCGTTTGTTCGTTTGACGTCATGGGGAATGTTGAAAGAAAGGCAAAAAAAAAAAAAAAAAAAACACGTCCCGGCGGTCAAATCAAAGTCAACGGGAGAGGGAGAGAAGGAGAGAGTGTGTCTCCCACAAGGCGTTTCAAACGGTTCGTTCAAAAATCATCAATGAATCCCCGTCTCCTCCAATTCTCAGAAGCCACGGAAGCAGCGCCGCCTCCCCTCCTCGATTTCGCATTGCTAGCAGTAGTAGTGGTAGTAGTACTAGCAGCCAAAGTGTTCTTCGTTCCTTTAGACGATGACGACGCTCGCCAAGAACCCTGTTTTGCACCTTTAGAACCGCTGCTGCGAAGAGTAGTGGTACTTGTCGTGGTAGTCGTAGTAGGAGAACCCCACCGGTAACGACGCCCGTCTCTCCTCCTTCGTATGTGTATCTCGATTTCGGGGCGAGAGTCCTGAGGGCAGTAGTGGGAGCTAGCTGAGGTTTGATAGATTCGGCTTTGTTGCGAGGACCGAAAGCGGTCTTGGGGGTGAGACGAGGAGCACGTTGACGAGGTTGAAGGACGACAGCAGGAGGGGTAGATGTTTTGGTAGTAGCAGGAACGCGAGTAGTCAAAGTAACACCGGGACGACGGTATAACGGGTGGTTGGTTTCATCGTCCTCGTCGTCGTTGTCGTCATCGTTGGCAATGACTGAGCAACTAGAGACGGAGGTCATGGATTCCGAGGAACGAGAAGAGGATGTCGGAATAACGAAAACATACAAATCATTTCCCAAACCGGCAGTAAGTACCCGAATCCATTCTTCCCAAGGAACACCAGAAGAGAGACAGCCAGCGCAGATAGGAGGAATTGGGAGAGTATGAGGAGAGGGATGCGCTCTGCGATGAGGGAATAACTGTACAGAAGGTCAGTATTTCCAACTTGGTGTACAGAGTGAAGCTAAAGACGTACCAAAGAGTCGTCCGAAAGAGATAGAAACGCGCTAAAGACGGATAGTAAGAGTCGTCGGTCGAAAGCCAAAGGGCGCTGAAGAAATCTGGGCGGTACCAAAGCCATTTTATGTATGAGTGGAAGGACAATGGCTGACGCGAGGCGATGTTTGGTGTTGTTTGTCTCTCATCCCAGTCGATCAAAGTCAAATTGAAATGATGACGAATCTGTATCGAGTATCATCAACCTCCCACTTCGTCCGTCGCCCGTGCAAACCTAGTCTATACCGTCTACTCGACCTTCTCCCATCCGAATCCACAGGTTATCCTTGCTCACTCATAATTCCAAGTCTGTCTCATCGACTACTCAACCAACAATTTGCAACAAACGACGTACACAAGGTCAAGTCGTTCGAACCCCTCATTTATTCAAACTAGAGCGCCTCTCCTATACGCAATTTGTTACTTCGTGATATAGAGTAGGTCTGCGTACCGGTAAAGACAAGTCACAGCTCCGGGTCTTTTCTATTGCTATAAGCAAGTGTTTAGATTTCCATTCGTTCTGCTGCATCTGACCATGACAGAGAGTGTGCTAGCTCGAGGCCGCACTCCTTCTACGAATGAATTCAGAATCAGAGTGCATATCTCTTCAAAGTTCAAACGTGTCCTCACATACAGCTAAAAGGAACTTCTTCCATTTCGCCTTTTGATATGGTCATTGCATAGATAAAGGCATTGGGAGACTCCATTCCCATCGCTCCCTCTTTCCTCACTCTCACTTTTCAAACTCCCAACGTGACGAACGACCAACTTCAAGGGATTGGAAGAGTTCAGGGTGAATGTTCTCTTGATCTTGCTAAGTTGCTATCTTCTCGTTCTGTTCCGACATACTTATGGGCTACCGAGTAGCGGGTGATACGATACATAACACGCAGAAGGGATGGAAAACGTTTAGGGACTGATACAAGGCCAACTCTGACCACGGCCGCCCTCCGCACCTGAGCCCTCGAAATCGTTCTCTAGAGAAACCTTTACTCAAGCGTCAGACATTGTGCTAAAAGGATTGGAAATGCTTGGTGTATTTCATCCAGCTGTTAGTGGTGAGGCAGTAGCTTGTGTGAATCTCAAGAACCGGGGGCAACGCAACCACAAGAATATCGATTACTAATATCAGAGATCAGGTCCTCAAGGTGATGAAACATGGACAGTTATTATTCGGGGTAAAGCTCCAGGACATCTTTACATTTGACTGCTGTTCCGAGTCAGACACTAATTTTATTTTAGTTGGCGGACAGGAATACGGAAGAGGTGTAGAGAAGGATAAACGTGGTGCTGAAGGCAGCAGCGAAACAAGTGTTGAAAGTGATTCAACAACAATGATTTTTGTGTCCGAATGAATCTCTGTGATAATTTATACAGCATGGGCGACTGGATGATCTTCCGCCTTTTAATCTTTTTCTATTATTGCTCACAGCCGTTCCGACGGCAATCCCGACAAAGGTCGTCTCGCTCTCAGAGACCGGCTCTCCGATCAGGAGAAAGACTACATTACCCTCCTGGCTTCAAGAATATCCTTGTACGTCCGTATGTTGTCGGTATTCATGAATAAAACCTTTCCCATATCAGACCATTTGACTGTGATGTCTGCCAACGAACATTGGCTTTGGATCCAGTACGCTTTCTGCATCAAGTGCATAGGCTCTGGTCTCTTAGATCACATTAATTTGTGCCTCGACTGCTTGGAAAAGCCGTGTCAGGTCCATGGTGAAAACCATAAACGCACTACACGACTCCGAACTCGAATGGACGGTGCAAGAGGCTCAGAGAATGTCAACTCGCATCAAGAAAACATTTCGGGATTAACGAAAGTCAGCACTGTGAGACTTGTAAAAAGGTGTCCCCGCCTTTCTGGATTTGTGTCACCTGCCGTGAGGGCTTTATTTATCAAAGCCCAGCTTTTTCCTTGACTCCCCACAGTTTTCCGAGCCAATTTTTTTGCTGCGATTGCGAGAAGGAGATGTCATCTAAACGAGAGATCAGGGTTCGGGCAAAGTATTGTACTGATCATCTCCATGAGGATGGTGACACGCATTTAGCCCATACCCTCCTGCGGACAAATGATTATAGCGATGACCCGGAGACTGCAAACTCAGAAGAGGAGATTAGAAAGAAGCTTGCACTTATTGAAGAGAAGATGTCTAATTTCGATGCGAGATTCACGGAGATGGAAGAAACTTTACTTGAACTAGATCGAGGACCATCGCTAACGCATGAACTAATGGTGATCTAGTAAGCTGTGCCACCTTCCACCAATTAGACTTCTATGCGAACCATGTTTCTTCATAATGATTCACATCCTTGTCCGCACAGTCTAACATTCCAGCCAACCGTGATAACCAACATGTGTAATATATATTGTACAATTCAGCTTGTCATAAAACACATTTCTGCACTGGCAACAAGCAGACCAGCTCACGTCGATTTTGACAATACATGTTTCTATTGAGTGACAAGCTAGAAAGAGCCAAAGTGGGCAAGTAAAACTTGGTTCTTTACGATGGCCGTCCACGAAACTTGCTTATGTTTGGCTTGTTGTGATGGATACTCAGTATGTATACCTATTATCAACACGAATCACCGGATTATCGATATATCTCATTGACTAGCCGGAGTATGACAATAGCAAAGTATGTGCTGGACAGCATGACTTACTACCCAACACAACTTATATTTTATACACAATCCTATTATTATTGACTTCATTGAAGAGTCAAATGAGTCGCATATCAAAAAATTATATCTCAAAAAGTACTACTATTCAATCATATCGAGAATGTTGTTTGTTTGGATCAGAAATCAGTGCAAGAAGCTTCAACACCGACGTCAAGCCCAGCAGGGATATTGTCAATGGCAGTAGTGTACCTAGGTCAAGAAAACATTGAGTGAGGAATGTTAGAATATCTCCCTTCAAGTCATACACACCAGATGAAATGTCCACCCTGTTGGCTTCCATAATTGATTCGAATCCTGTTGCACTAAATGTCATAACGTATATTAGCTCTTTTTAACTTAAATCAAAAGTATTAAAATATAAACTTACAGGCTGTTCAAGATTAGAAGCATCAGCCCCTCCACCTGGAGGACAGTTAAGGAGGTTAGCTGGGTTTCCTGGGTCCGCAATGCGCCTCTCAAGATTGCTGGTAGATGCAGCAAAACTGGTGGAAATCAAGGCTGAGAAAATAGCTACAAAGAGAGGGGAAGTGGTGAACTGCATGGTAGGCTGATTAACGGGTTGTGTCGTAGATCAGAGTGAATATGACCTGAGGGATGAAGAATGCACAGTGACCTTTGATTGGTTTTTATATGATTCCGAAAGACCACTCAAGTTACTATGTATTATTTTAATTATTTTTTATCTTTGGATGAGGTTGAATGGCTCCAGGACCTCTGTAGACCAAAAATATCGATAACTCTTAGCAACCCTTACACTAAATTAAAAGAGTGGGGCATCATTGTGGTGAATCCACTTTAACTTGAATCGCAGGTATTGCGATGATCCCGTGGATGTTACGCATTAATCCGAGTTCAGTCATCCAGTGCGCGATACAAATTATGCCGAGGGCTGTTAATCCTTCGGAATGATTCTTGTCTCCCCATTCAGTGAACTCCCGTGTTATTTTAAAATAAGCGTTTCATCTACATTTCCGAGCGTCACCGCAGTCCGTAAATTGACGCCTTTACTGTTCACTAATTGTGGAGTAGGATGTGGCAATCAGTTTAGCCTTGCGGATACCAGTGTTCAAAATCACATTGTTTCTAACGATCTCTTTTCAGAGTCCGAACAATGCATCTAAGCGTCAGGCTTAAGACCAGAAGGTATGAATATCAGAACTATCAGTATTTACTGAGCTTTCGCTATTAAAATCCCTTTCAAAAATAGAACAGTATCTTCAGGACGGACCATTGCTTCATTCGCGATTTACAACGATCCTCTTGATCCTCCGGCATTGTACGAGTTCATATGTTTTCGGGTCTTCCTGACAAAGATCACCGCTGGGATACAGATAGAGTGCTTCACGGGCAGTTGAGACAATACCGATGTTAGGTCTTGTTATTAGATCCTGTACATTTACCCAAAACAGAAATAGAGAAGTTAGTAATTTGTCCAATTGAGATTCTCTTAACAACGATCACAAACATTAGCCATTGCGAGTTCGGAGCAAAAAGTGGACATCCCGTTTTAAAATTCACCTACCCAATTCCTATCACAAGGGTGCACGATGAAGTACAGGTTTGTGGATATAGATGGAGCTAAGAGTCCTTGAAAAGAATCAGAACAGTGCCAAAGTGGCTGCAAGTTAGCATAATTCCGAACGTATTAATTTCATAAACAATCTGTTGGTATGAAGTAGTTTTACTACCGACATGTGCAGTGCAACCACTGAGATTCAAATTCAATTCTTGAGACACAATTGTGGAGTAGCTGCGGCTAGTACAATGTCCTTTCCGTGATACTGGAAGGAGGATTGAAGTTTACTCCACTTCTGTCATGGTGATACGATGCCCCAACACCTACACAGACATTCAGAAGTCATCAGGGTAACTCATTTCGCTCTATTTTCAGATACCAGAGACCATATAAAAGCTGGCTGAAGGAGCTCATATTCCATCAAGCAGTGAACACTTGAACACTCATCTCACCACTGTACCTACACCTCTCAGCATGCAATTCTCTACTCTTGTCACCTTCAGCTCCATTGCAGTGGCTTCTGCACTCGCCGCATCCACCGGCAATCTTGAACGCCGTATTCACGACCCAGGAAACCCTGCCAACTTGATCAACTGTCCTCCTGGCGGTGGAGCTGATGCTTGCAACCTCGAGCAACCTGTAAGCGTGAACTGTACTTCAATCGAGCTGATATATGTGTGCTCATATCTCGGCGTTTAGTGCTCTCGCATCAGAATCAACTATGGCAGCCAGCAGGGCGGTCACTTTATCTGGTGCGTCTCGAGCACTGTATTTCACCTCTGTGTACGGTAGAAACTGACAGGATATTTTTGAAGGTACAATTCTGATATCAACAACATTCCTGTCGGAGTCACAGTGGGAACTGAGGCGTCGTGTACTGACTTCTGATATTTCGGGGAAATTCCGAGCTGCCAAAGTCTATAAATGAAAGAAACTAGTATTAATAGCGGTGGTAGAAGATGACAGAGTGTTTTGAATACTTGTTTGTAATGAGTCCGATAGTTATTTACTCAAAGACTTAATATTGAATGTTGTCCTCTTGGTCTAAGCAAGATTGAGAGTCGGGCAGTTCCTGGCTAGATTATTTCCAAAACGTGTCTTTGCCTTGAGCCAAATCCGATCCAGTGATTTGATGAAGCGCAATGGGCCACCGTTTACGCCTAGCCTGAAAATACTAATGAAGTCTTTAAAATAACTAGTCCTTTCAGAGTCCGAGAAGCGTATAGTGGTCCTGAGTTATCGGTATATTTTCCAGTGCATTTTTCGGCAACCTCATGGAGAGGCTGGCTAGCAATTCGACTGGAGTATTTGCGATTACAGTAAGGTAGATGCAATCCAAATACGACAAACGTCACATGACCATTTGTGACAGACCATATATGGCTGCAATTGTCGAGAATATGAGCTCAAATATTCTACACTCAACGGACAGAGATTCTGTGCCATGAAGTCGTCTGGATAGTAAATAGAAGTATATAGAATCAAGAAGTTTGGCAAAAACTTCTGATCTGATTGAGGAGTTCCCGAAATACTGTAAAACAAGTACACTTCCAATGATTGACAATCTCCTCAAGCATACCTTCACCTAAAATCTAGAAATCTATTTACAGTACTGAGAACATATATATAAAGAGATCTATGGCAGGGATAAGCCCCAAGATGTCTTGTCATTGTTCTATGAGAGTTTGAGAGTACCTTATTGTTGCAATTGTTGAGAATATGAGCTCAAATATTCTACACTCAACAGACAGAGATTCTGTGCCATGAATTTGTCTGAATAGTAAATAGAAGCATATAGAATCAAGAATTTTGGTGAGAACTTCTGATCTGATTGAGGAGTTCCCGAAATACTGTAAAAAGAGTACACTTCCAATAATTGATAATCTCCTCAAGCATACCTTCACCTAAAATCTAGAAATTTATTTACAATGCTCAAAACATATATATAAAGAGATTCATGGCAGGGATAAGCCCCAAGATGACTTGTCGTTGTTCTATGAGCGTTTGAGAGTAAGTATCACTATATAAGGGAATGTGACAGTGTGTGACATTGGTCATGTGATGTTTGTCGTATTTGGATTGCATCTACCTTACTATTCTCCGGAAACATAAATGACAAGAAAAAAGGCATATCACACATTGTAATTTGACCTGTGTACGGGGTACAGCGTTTTTACTTCGTGCCCGTGGATATCGCCCCTTCACAAGGCCCTTGAGCACCTGTCAAAAGTACTAAGTACTCACAGATTTACATCCTATCTTCTGGTTGAAAATTTTCAGACCCATGCTCCCAAGGTAAACTTTCAAGTTTCTTGCTCAGAATGTAGCTCTACGCATTGAGAAGTACTTTCAGGCTCAATTCAAAGAGACAGCCAAGTCCCGACAGTAATAGAAATAACGCGTACTCTAGTACTCATCAATGTCGTCAGCCGCATCTTCTGCCTGTAGAGTCTTATCGTTTCCTGTTTTAGCATAACCAGTGACCTCGGGTTAGTAAAGGACGTCCGACTCGACCTTCGGTAAACCTCCGGCCTCGTAATTTTGTCTGCTCGTAGCATGGTATCGATCATTGAGTTGGTGCGCATATAGTCATATTTCTCCGTCCAGTTCCACATCCTGACGATCCCTTCTTCATTGACGGACCATCTGAAGGTTTGCAGGTTTACGTATCTCCGATAAAGCAGCTTATTTTTCATCATTTCCGTCGCTTCTTTCCGACTGGACTCTCCCTTCCAAAAGAATTGCTCTACGATTTCACAGACTTTTATGTTCTCTGCCCACTCTGAACCCTGATTACTTGTCGTTAAGGTCCCACCCGACGACTCAGGCACTCAGCGCTTATTTTGGGCACCTTATTCCAATCAAAGACTTTTCATGTGGAGCCTGGGTAAGGTTGTAGCAAAGGCCAAAATCGAGTCGCAGATACAGCCTGATGCAGCAGTGCATGGTAATATAACATCTGGAATAGTATACTGATAACACTTTTTTTACCAATCATTCGAGGTCTCTTTTCTCTTTATTCGACATTTTCTCATGATTCAAGTTTTACTGCAGCTGACGAATAACAGAACCAGATACTAAGTCCAATGTACCAGTCTCCTCTGTACTTTCTAGCTGCCGGTGTGATCTGTTAGATCTTTGATTCTGGGATGCTGCAATTATAATGATGAAGAGTGGATAAATAGCATGTTGTGATATTATAAAAACCATTAAAATTGCAGCAGGTTTAGGTTGACTTACAGATATTATTGGCATGCCCGAAGCAAAAGCTTGGTATACTAGACTTTCTCTACCATTAAGCAGGGTCAACACCGTATATATAGTCTGTTATCTCATATCAATATATATTGACGCATATTAGAAATTCAAAAGATTTACCCAAATAATTGCATAAACCAAACCTGACTGGATTAGAAGCGACAGAAATTTCTGTACTTTGAGTGCAGAAATATGTGTTTTATCTGTCGAAAACTTTCCCATATTTCTGTAATGCCATCTACGATTCTGCGGGTTAGAAGTGCTAGTACTATTTCTCATACGACTTACATCATTTTATATACGATTACTGATGTTTGTAACAAGCAGGGGAACCACCATTAATAAAATTTTTGTTTTTGCACCGTAATTTTCCGGGTTCCGGAGGAATTTTCTAGCTGTCATTCCCATGTCCAGAGAGGTCCCGACTATTCAGGTATTAGAAACATGACATGGTTTGATATTGGCCCATTGACTTACTGCATGAGAGGATCATGCATACACACAATGCAAGTTTAACAAGAGGGCTACTTGGGCATAATATCCATGCTCTCCAGACGACAATCCCATCACTCAAAAGATACTAGAGCTTACAATGATTAGTACCACGGTGATGATAAGGGACTGACACATTACATTCAGTCTATCCATTATGGTCGAGGCAATTACTAAATTATAATGCTCTCGATTAGGGGGCTTCAATTGTAATAGAGAGGAAGGAGGAAGGTTGGAGATTATGTTGAGCACCAGAGAAGTTGTGCTGAGAACTAGCGCGAGGATAGTAATTGCAAACAATCCCACTTGCACTTTTGATAAAGATAATTTTCCTGTCCTACTGGATTATAGTAGTCATGCAAGAGTGAAGACTGAACCCTAAAACCCACATAAATATCAATATAGTTGCTATGAACAGTGTGCAATAAACTCCAAAAAACAAAAAGCCAACTGCTGTCTGGAATATTCCAGACGTTAGATTAAAGATATCGAAATTTGAGAGGGGTGATTCTGTGGCTCTTGAAGGCATGGGTCTCAAAAGTCCAGTGTGCCCAGTGCACCCGGTTTTAAATGTCCTCGTGGATTGGACAGGCGGGAAAATGAAGTTAAATTAGACACTTATCATGATATATCAGAATCGTGATACCCACTGCACTGCCAGTCCATCCCGACATCAATGCCATTTTAAATTTAGCTATGAAATAAGATCTTTTGCGGTGGAATATAGTCCCAAACCATTTTTCAAGATTCTTGTTCTCAATCTACTGAGACCTAAAAATCGTCGCTTCTTGCGTCCACGACAATCTGGTCTGCTAAGCCTCTAATCAATGTTGGCAACGGTTGTTGCTGCTGGTATTGGCACCTATGTATAAATGCCGCCATGCTATTTACTTGCCAAAAGGATAAATCAATCAACGGCTCCCGAAAGCAGTGCAAGATGGTGCATTATTTGGATTCATAACACTTATACGTAGATTTCCATTGACACGTCTTGGATAACATCCATCTGAATTTCATAGATCCAACATCACAATCGAAAATAGCGCTTCAGCGAGATGAGAATCAAATATCTGTTATATATCTGGGAATACCTAGCGTGAGATACAAAGGCCTGGCATCTTGAACCTATTTTGAGAAGCAAACAGAGATTTTGACTCACCCAGGCGATGATATTGTGCTTCACTCATCGAACTAAGCCCAATTGCAGCTTCTGAATGGTATGAGGTCGACAGGCGTCCTTCAATTGCACCCATCATAATGGAAAGGGTCCAGCTCACCTGCGTTGGACTGTTGGTCGAATAAAACATAATTTTTTGTAGTGGGCCAATACAATAAAATATGGACCCGTCAACATGAGCAGGAGAGTCAGTGCTATGGTTGTTGCTTGAGGGAGTCAACGACCAATCAATTTTGCTTTTTTTCCATCTCCTACCTTATGTTGAAAGCTATGTTTGGTCTACACTTTCTTCTGTGGGCCTCCCCCACTTTCTTTGATCTTACAAATGTATCTCTTCATTGAGATAGAAAGCCGGTCCAAGCTGCAAGTACTTCGAACGCTCATACGAAAAGAACAATGGTGGTGATGGAGAAGGCACGACAAGCTACCAGTTAACTTTATCAAAACAGGCCTCCCTCATGGCGACACGATCCTCCATGGCGATTGTCATTACTTACACGAACGGCTGAATTGAACGGACACGGAGGAGGAACAGGAATGCATGTGAGTTGGTGGAGGTGACAAGCAAAGCATGGCTGGCTATATTGATAACCGAGCAGAAATTCGGACTAGAGCCTGAAGCCAATATCAGTTATGCATATGTCAACAAAAAGGCTAGTACTTGCTCCCAAAATAAACGAGTACAACGCAAAGGTATGAAAGCGACGCAAGTCTAAAGAGAGAAGAAGGTCATAAGACCCCTATATCACTTCAAGCAGGGGTGAACTTTCGTACTGCGACAGGACGTATACGGGTGTGGGCAGTTTATGTCGTGCAATCATTTCATACTCCTCAGTCGAGTTGGTTAGGATTTCCCAGACAATAATCTGACCGGTTGGAGTAATCAGCTACTGGATGCCATGCAGAATTGAATTTTAAACCATACCGTCAGCGAGCTCGCGAAAACATGAAGAGCTCTTTTTCGGCTTGCAAGAGTAGGATCGGTGAGTCTGCTGTCATGAATGAACGACCTTGTGAACAGATATAGAATCAAGCGAAGTGGTTTAGACATGATCGGCTTTCGAACTGTCACTTTTAAACACACAGATGCTCATAAAAATACTTAGTAAAATTCTTATTACGGACTCATGATATTCTACATGCTTCTTTTCCGGTTTCATTCATCGTGATGTTTCATAGGAAGGGCAATCCACCATATGTCAGAAACATCATAAACACTAGCGCTGAGTAAATATAGGATGGTACCAATGGACGCTACCAAGGTATGTATGGAATGTTGAGCCCTTACAAGCAATGTCATAAGAAATTACTTGCCAATTAGAGTAGGGGGACACGAAGGTTATCACTTTCATGCAATCCGACGAGAAACTCCGTCAATACGGAAGAATTTTGAGCAGATATCATACATATTCAGCTGTAAAGCTCAGAACACAGAGCCCAGGTTTATAAAAGGGGGCCCTATCGACAACATGTGTGTAACTGTGTTTATGGAGGATGTCCATTGATTTCTTTTCACGACTCTTGCAGTTATTGGGCCCGGAGCAATGTTTGTGGTTCGACTCTTAACACACCAAGTTTTGGTAACATAGTTCTACACTCGTTTCATTATATGTAGTTTTATCGCTCGATACAACTCATGAAAAGTTATGCCTTACACGATTTCTTTCGTCCATTTTCACTTTACTTATCACGATTGACCTAGCGGCAACCTCTACTTCGTACCAGAATGTTGCTTATATTCTCTTCAAGCGCATACTCCATAGCGAGGACATGAATACTTCTGATAAGATAATGGCGTAAAAAGCAATAGAAAAAAGTATACAATAGTAATGATAAGAAGGGCTTCTTTTGTCATTTCAAAGACCCGATGGTCAGCAGTTCAAATGTTCAGTACTCACATTCGTGCATTCTACTCTTTTGATATTTTAATCAGAGCTGTTAGACAGACGCATCCTGGTTTCCAAATCTTCCTCTCTATTATCTAACCCTGACCTCCGAAATTCTATCATGGAATACAATAAGGGTATTAGAAGGTACAGATCTAAATTAGATTCCAAGCCCAAGGATAAGCCATTGGCGCCTTGATACTTGTCTTACTTTGTGCATATTAGAATTAGAGGAAATCTATGACCTTATTCAAGCAACCATTGTGAGCAATGCTTTATTTAACATGGGTACCAAAGCTAATTATTCAATAACGAGGCGCGCACTTAGATCTTTGGAACACATTGGTTGGTGACTGGGACAGAATGGTGTCAATAGGCAGTTATGAAACCTGATTCACTTTTGAATACTTGGGTTAATTTTGTCCACCCCCGCTCATTGTTCTCCTCAGAATATTACGTTCAAAACTTCTTTACAATCAATCCCGAGGAGGGAGTGTCAATGCTTCTCTCCAATAAGTTCCAATTACGAAGTAGTCCTGTCGGAAATTCGCACGTATCTTGATTCCTATTGGCTTGAAAACAAATATTCGACTCGTGTTCTTTGTAATATAAGTCTTGCATTCTGTCAATGGATTCTAATGATGACCTTCTGACAGTCCCCTCCATTTTATCCGGTAGTTCAACCGGGCTATCGGGTTAGAGGTCATCTTGATTCATAGATCACTATATTGAATTCGACGAACGACTCGCCATTTGAAGTAGAGCAAGACGCAGGATCGTCTGGATGATCCTCGGTTTTATACTAGTGCTGCTGATATTGGATCAAGTGATGCGAAAGATTGGTTCCAATCTCTTTGAGGCCGAGCGCCCTCCTAGGATGTAAACAAAACACATGATAAAAATCATAGTCAATTTAGCTGGGTAATCTTGACAAAAGGTAGCCAAGACTCAAATACAGGTGAACGGTTCCCTTGCGATACCAACATCACAATAAATTCTACATAGGATGCATGTGGACGCCGAGCTTCCTTTGATAAGACAATTTCCAGATATGGAAGTGTTCAATTGTTAATCCTGATTCTGATATCTGTACGAGTTTTTCGTGGTAAGGTCAACCACCACACATTCGGTGGATCTATTGATCTCAGCTCTATCACTGCGTGAGCATGAAATTTCATTGTATTTGATCTTTCAGCAATGCAAAAAACCACATCTGAAGCTATTATCACTATGAAAATTCAGTGATGCATCTGCGATTAGATACTTCTTACATGGCAATGTTGTACACAAGACTTCACATGGTTCTTAGATTTCTCGGATATTGAAGGCACCGCGTGTTCAGTAACCGGGATTGCCAGTATATTGAATGAAAGCATATGAACATGTTGATTGTCTATTCCTCCAGACGGTGCCGATATCAACAAAAAGTCACTAACATCAGGACATGAGGTAGTACGCAACCCAAGGCAGGCACATCCATATCTTAGAACATATAAGAAGGATCATTGATACGAGGAGGACTTTGTTATCCTCAGGACATCTGTGTCATGCTCCAGATTGCTATCGTCGGTATTGTCTCTTGGTCCTTGCTCTCGCTCGTAGCAGCCATCCCGCTCAATGCTACCATTGTCCCGAGGGCTTGGCCAGCCGGGGACGTCACCTGTGAATATACTTTTTCTTTAATAAACTTACGGTAGAGTCAAAACCCTAATCTAACCCTCAGGTGGAAGCAATGTTTACTCCTTAAACATCGTCAAAGCCGCTACAAGTAATGGATTCGCCCACATCAACAACCCGATTGGAAGTAGTGCGTATTCTTTTTCCTCGTCTATCTCCTCTCAGCTCTATCTGCTCGTGTGGGCTAACGTCTATTCTATCTATACCAATTCTTTCTGTTTTCAGACAGCTATCCTCACACTTTTAGCAACTTTGAAGGATTGAAAATGTGGTGCACTGGTGAAACTCAATTTAACGAAGTACGTGGTACTCCTGATATTTCTTCCTTATGGACAGCTCATATCCCTTAGTGGCCTATTTTAGTCAGTGGACCTTACACCGGAGGAAGTCCTGGTGCCGATCGTGTTGTCTTCTCTGACAATGGGATTTATTGCGCGTGAGCTCCCTTCGACCGATTTTCAGGCTATTACTTATAATTCATGTCGTTTCAATAACCCGTTTTTTAATTTAGGGTCATTACACACACCGGAGCTTCTGGCAATAACTTTGTTTCTTGCAAGGGCGATTAGTAGAGAGAAGACACATTGTGTATATGCATGTACTAGTATCGTGAACAGATCGCTGGGTTTTATGGCGTCAGAAGAGATCTAAACGTATCGCCAAACCAATCGATGTTGACATCGACCTAGATGATAGCTTCTTGTTTGAAAACCGCCAGAGTCCGTCTCAGTATGTACACAGATTACTACGGGGGGAATGTTTGAAAGCTTCCTTCTGCGTACACAACCGTACGCGTTACTATTTTTTCTAAGATATTCTCCTAAATATTTTCTTAAGATGTATACAACACCTTCCAGAATCATTCGACACTATGAGCCAGAGCTGGGTAATCATCTAAATGGTTTCACATAAGGATTTAAATCCTATCTTTCTTTATCATCAATTGAAATTAACATGAACACAGCAATTTCGTCAAGCCTCAGCTTGGTCTGTTTAAATCTGGACTACTAACTCAATCCCTGTTAACACGAGCCTTGTCAAAGGTCCTGAGCCGTCACACAGTAAGTTGAGCACTGATTGTATGCATAGGAGATATGAACGACTCATTGATATTTCCTTGGTCCCATGCCAGTAAGAAACTCCTCCTTGACTAGCTAGCATTAATTAGTCCGGACAGTTGATACTATTACCTTCTCTCTTACTTTTAGGATGTTAAGGTTGTTTATATGTGAACTACTACAAATATATATCTTCCTAACACTGTTCAAATATTGACACTTGTTGGCTATCCCCGAACAGGGTTAAGACATGGAATTGCCCCAGTGAGTTGTTTGCAAATGCAAGGACTCACCAGATTGTTCAACTGCGCTGGCAGGACTCGATGCAAAGCTGGACATGTTAAGTACGCTCAGTTTCAATCAGCCTGGCCGTTCAAGGCGTATCACACTGCAGCCGGAGTGGGAACGAAGACAATGGTACGTCCCGCTCTTTTTCACTTTTTTTGATTCGTAGACAGACAGAAGGGCCCTACTAAACGGGAGTTCAATCGCCCCATCATTGATCAATTTTTTTCGACAGCTTTCACCTCCTAGGGAATTTATCATACCAGCCAGTCTATTCCTGATTTTCCGTTGACACTCGACAAAATCACACTTAACTAGACAATGAATTAACAATATATCGGGGCTTTATCGGGACTTAGCTTTGGCCGGTCTACTTATAATCGTTTTATTTGCAGATAGTTACCCGCACACATTTAAAAATACATATGTTGTACCAGAGAAAATCGAATCAACGAAATATGTTTAAACCTCTCTCAGATGACCTACTATACTTCTTAGTGGCTCATTTCGGTCAGCAGCCCTTACACTGCGTAGATCCCAGGTGCTAACCGTGTTTTGTTTCTGACGATGTACATGGGCCTCACCCTTCTTATGTAGCGATCTAAATTTACAACATCTTGTTCTAATGAATCCTTTTTCAATCCTTAGTGTCATCACACATTGCAGCTCCTGGAAACAACACCGTCTCTTGCCATGACAATCAAATAAAATTATCCTTATATATACATGCATGCGCAATTACGTTCAGCGGCTGAGAGGAACACAAGTGAACGCTCATAGGGCGATGCAAAGCTAGCGTACATATGCATTTCTATCAAATTTGATTTTTAGTACGCCCACGCATGTAAATGTGCATACCATCGGAAGAAATGTTCCCAATATGTAACTTTAAAAGGTTAGTTCTATATAATTTCAAGGAGTCTAGATTGTCCAGTTACCGTCGGTATTAAGAACAAGTTTATCTTTATACTTTACAAATGTTGGAATCAGAAATTAGTGATAGCCATGAGCTACGACCGCTACACAAAAACATAGAAGCTATTTTATTAACAAACTCACAGAGAAGAAATCACAGAGCAATAGGAAACCGAAATCAAGAATTGTAGAGAATGTAAAATACAAAATACATAAAGGAAAGCCTATTTCCAGAAGTCGAAATAAAATAGCGTGTGAAGACATTTCTACTAGGAAGAAGACCGATACTAGACCTAATCTGCAACGAGAATTTTGAGCGTTTTTATTTAGTTAGAAATGGTTCAGATTTCTTTAGGCCCCACCTGAAAAATCTTCAGAGGAGCCAGAGGGAAGCCAAGTGACGCAATCCTTGTCACACCTCCCTAGTCAGTAGTACATGGAATGCAACCCCTAAGCACCCTACAACAGCATGGCGCAATCCTATTGGTCCCACCTGATAGACTCCAAACGCGTCAAATATAGGATGTGCTGCTCTCCAACGAACACCTATGCCACTGTATGGTGGCCTAAAAGGACCCACAAATGCAGTTTAAGCTGAAGATGTCTCCTCAGGGTGGGTGAGTGCACAGACCAGGTTTTGACATTTCTCATGCCAGATGTCACATCGTTTTTCTTTAGCCCCATTCTCATTTTTCTTCAGCTCCATTTTCATTTTTCTCAGTGGGGCCTTCAAAATTCTCGTTGCAGATTAGGTCTACTCGGACGAAAACTTGTCACTCCGTCTGCATGTAATCATTAGAAGCATGTTAGTACATTTTGAACATTGTATTCCAAGAGCCCAATGACGCGCGTGTCTGTATCATTGTGAGCATCTGATCGAAACAAAAAAGAGACCGAGGAAGCCATGGCGTTCACTCAACGTGCACGTAGTAGTATGTAACTTTCAAATTACTCACAAGCGGGAACAGAAAGGACAGTACCTTAACGGACTGCGTACTAAATCTAAAGGTTTTGAAAGGGCGTCAATCATAAAAAAGAGTGATATTTTCAGCTAGCTCAGAGAAGACTTCCGTGTCGTTCTAACTTCTACACGCGCACCAGAATGTAAACGGCACAGCCTCCATGTGACCGAAAATACCTGACCCGCCGGTAAGTACCATACTTTGCCGCCATTTACCGGCGGTCTCACCAACCTGTGCGTCTCCCTAAAAGCAGGCTGGTTGGAAGAGTTGGGACAAAATACTGGTAACCGGACTCGGAACTGAGCAGAATTCCCTAATGACTAGAGCCACCAACTCAGGAATTTGTCAGTAAATCGGTAGTCCAATCAATTCCGAACACCCCGTAGTACCTTCTCGCAAAAATCTGTTCGCCTGAGCTCGTAATAAACTCCTTTATTCGGCTTACAAGATAGTCATCTTTGAAATTCTTGTTACTTAGTTCGAAGCTAGATCAACTTGAAACCACCGACGAGCATGGAAAAGAGGACGTCTTCTTGAACCCTGATCAATTTTATATTTAATACTCATTTGATATCACTGCGCTCACCAACGAATTTGGCAACACTTGTTCGAGTCTCGATTGCGCTATCGAGGTGATTGGTACGTTTTTACTAACGTCCTAGCCTCGAAATACGGAAGGTCTCAGGGGTCAATACTTAATTATTAGTAAGTCGAGTCGGCCGGATCTGAAATCAGGTCGTTCCGACTTCTCTCGAGTTCTCTTATCCAGGCTGTAATTAATTCATCACGCAGCACTATTGGAAGTAGTCTGGCGTCGCCTCGGGTGCATCGGAGCGCTGGGGTTGGGCAGAGGCGGTCAAAATGGCTTCGATACTAAAAAAGGCGGCCAACTCTGTATATCTCTAGATACATATTACTATCCATCGTGTCCCCTTGATCGTCGGGATATGAGAGTATATTTTCAATAGCTCAGCCACTAATGATTGCAGATCGAGGCCCGCGCCCTTGGAACGTCATTCATTTGGGATGTCCTGTGTGTAAGTCGCAAGAGAGATAAGCATCATTTACGCGTCATTTCAGAGGCTACATTCAAAAGGCTGAATTGGAGCTTTGCCCGGTCTCGACGAAATGATTGGCGACGTCAAGGTAGTACAACACCTACCATAAGTAACCTTGCATGAAGAACGGAGGATAGATAATTCGAGCAATCAAAGAATAAAACAATGACCAGGACTTACTCTGGCCCTAAAATAATAAATTCGGTGGTTAGACACTCGGAATCTGGGAGTGACAGGGGGAATGTCTTGAAATGTTTTTTTTGAATGAACTCTGTCATGACAGGACCTTCCTTGCATGGTGGGCAGATGCCGCCATGTGGAGCGGGACCCTGTCTAATTACGCGCCATCGCCCGCTGTGGACTTTTCTGATTGGAACACCGCAGAAAGATGAAGGAAGACAAGGCTGTGGGAGATTGGGTTGATGACAGTGAAAGATCATATATCCTTCTTCTTCCAGAGACGGCTCTCAGCTCACTGCGAACAATCAATCCATGTGCGCCGAGGGCGGCTTGAGGCGCGTGTATCGATCGAACTTACGTAGATCGATCGGCGGTGCGGTCCGACCCAATATTGGAAGTCGGCTTTATCTCCATTTGGAAGACAGAAGGACAGGTCCCCGCTCCGTCATTACGTATATGTCTTCCTTATATCTTCCGAGCTAACGAGTCTTGTACTTGTCTATGTCATTTTTCCTTACTAGTAGAAAGACTTCCCAATGTGATCCGGAACATTCAATGATTCGATGACATGTAGCAAGCCTTTGCTTCTTCAGTACACAGGCATGACACGTTCTATGCTCACTATGTATACGGCGTGGCGTGTAGGCGGTACAGGCGGTGTCCCCGAGCTTGCTCTCATGACCCTGCTTGACTCCAAGCGAAATACATAGGTCCTTCCCGCATTATGAAACTTTACCCTAGATTTTCGCCTGAAGAATGACAACCGTACCATCAGGACGTTCTAGACTAGAAATATGTCAAGCAAGACGCCCTAGCGCCAATCCCTAGTCTAAGACAAGTTAAGAAAAGTCGTAGGCTCATTCCCGACTCCCGCCACAAAATAAATCTTAATCGCATTTTGCACTGAAACCCTCATTCGTTGGTCTTGCTAGTCGCTCAGGGTTGGGTGGAGGAACGCCTCATTATCCAAGTCAGTCTATCAGGTTAGTATTGCAAAATGAAAGCCTGATCCTATGTTACTGGCTTCTTTCTCAGTCGGGAGAGTTGATCGATTCAGCGGAATCAATTCTGGCGGACCCCGGGGACTTTACTACTTCTTGAGAAATATACGAGGTACCTCGAGGGTAAGCAGAACCAAGGTGTGTGGAGGCTGGTCAGCGGTTGTTTCCAACATCCATTAGTTTTCAACGTGAAACTATCAAGTTCTGATTGAAACAAGAATTCAAAGGCAAGTACGTGATAACTTTGTCTACTGAGCCAAGGAACGCGCTCGATCACTGATGCTACTTATATGAAAGAAGCGCTACGAACTTTGACCACTCTGCATTCTCCACAGACACAGAGTCCAGTCACTTCCCCCGAATGAGGTTTGTGGGGTAGTAAGAATTTAGAGTGGGCTGCGACGGCGAACTGCGAGTTTCGATCTCTTTCTCGGCGAGAAGAGAAAAGGTACGGCCACGGCCGTTTGTTTTTTGTTATCATTGCGATTCATTGTGACGCGCTATATAAGTATTTTCTGGACCCTTGACTATCTCATTCCGCCTAGGAAACGAGACGGTATCTCAAGGCATTGACTTACTCACACTACTTACTTGGCCTCAACGATTAAAATTCATGGGTAGTCCCGGTCTCCGTGTCTCCATTCCCTCTGTATACCAATGAACATATTTTCTGATCATGACTGCAGTGTGAATCATGTTCAACACTTTAGAGAGTAGAGACGCGCTCGCAATATCCCAATATGGTTATCCGATTTTGAATGTCAAAGTGTCGAGCTTGAAAATATCAGGGAAACCTAACTCGGGAAAAAATTGAATTTCTTTCTTCTATTTAACTCGGGAGAAGAGACCCATCTGCTCCTGGTTGTTCGGGCCAACAATTTTGATTGATCTGCTGAAGTAGTCGACGATCCTGTGATACGCTTTATGGTTCCTGGTTTCGTAAAATGAAAAAAAGATGGATAGATGGAATGGATGATAAGTAGCATAGATTTTTACAACAACGACTGGCAAGTATACTGATGTTGAGCCTATACAAGCTCGAAATCAAGAGGAAGCGACCGACTCTATGGTTAGTCTCCTACAATAAGTACGCGGTTTTAACCTTTTCGAGCGTAATAAAGCAACTAGCTCATTTCACTCAACAGAGTTGGAAACAACAAATCAATGAATGCAGATGCTATTCCCCCACCGCTTCTTCTTTGAAGCAACAGATCAGCGGTGTGTGGCAAAGGGGACAACCGAGCCTTTTTGGTTGAAATCCTGCACGCAGGATTTATGGCTTAAAATTCTTGATCAGTCGCCCCTATAGCACCCGGCGTATACTACCGCCTTGAATTGCTTATTCGCCTCCGTTCCGTCTCGATAAATCCAAAATAATGACCTTCTGCTTCTCTCAAATGTCATTGGTTTATACAGTTTTTTTCGACGTTCATATCGACTTAATACTAGAAGTCCAACAAACATCATTTGGAGCCCATAAACCATCAAATTGGCGCATGAAGAAAAGAATCAGAGGGGAGACAACTTGAATTGTTTTGACGCTGGGGGTCAACTGATTAGCCGCTCATTAAGAAGGACCGGGTCTTGAATGCTACCACGGATAAAGTATGTGTTGGAATTCCGACGGAAAACATATCATGATGATGAGTCAGCTTTCCACAAGATAACCATGCTATGTCAAGTGAATTACGGGTTACTTACTATATATCAGCCTAACCATATGGCAATGTGATTGAGGTGGCTAGGCTGGGCAGGCTGGGTAGGGATGGGACGGGATGCAAAGTCATCTGGAAGGTTTGTGGCGACGATAGGCGAGGTATGATTTGATGGAAAGGTGGATGGGACCGCTGAGGTCGAGACCCAGAAGTTGGACGCAAGATACTTTTTTTTTTTGCAGTTCAAATGTCATTCTTCGTTTTTCTTTTCTTTTCTTTTTTTCAGAAACAATCACACGGGAATCTGAGCCCGATATACACACTAACATGGGGTGGTGTATGTAGATCATTGAGAATAACTAGTCGAAGAGTTGAAACCAAAACGGAGATCACGGTGAGCAGACGGACGACAAAGGTTTAGTTTAGAATCCTCAATAGAATCGAAAAAGGTAGCATGACTGATCTTCTTTGATTATTCTTTTTTTTTTAGGAAGAGAAGCTGACTAGAAGCGAAGAATGTCTTACTGGCGAAGCGCTCTGTTTCGTACCGAATGATCTATACACCAGAGTTTGAAACGTCCAGCGTCAATGTCAACGAAAACAACGAAATCGAAAAACAGCATCTTGAAAGTTACGAGCCATCATCGATAACAGCCAGTCCCGCGGAACGGACCGAGAACGGAAACAAAGGATGGTGAGAGAAAGGAAACCGGAAAAACGCTTGGTATCCCGTATCGCGGACGGCGCATGTCGTGATTGTGGGTAGAAGGTGCTAGATAGAAGAAAGGGAAGAACTTCGAATGATTGAAATTTGCTCGGGACTTGTATAAGCTGTTGTTTGGATGATGAAATACCGTGTGCGCACTTACGCATGGCCATGGCGCGTTTATATCTTTGTAGAATGGTTCTCTTTCCTAATCTTGTGTAAATGACGGTGAGTAAAATGTCAATTGTAAAGACTCGTGAAACCTTGTTTCTCCCGACCGACCCCGAGTCCCGATTCCAGTGCGGAGCGGAGTAGAAGATGAAATAGAGAAGGACAGAAAGCGAGAGACAGGATAAGTACTTAAGTAGTAGGGGGCTTCAGGACAATGAAGAGTTGAACTTGAAAGTCGAAGCTTGAAGATTTTGTAGGGTCACCCGCCAGATAGCTGGATATACAGCACAAAGAAGGACAGGGGAATGAGGTGTCGAGTGGGAGTTGGTACGCCCACAGCACACTCACAGCACTGACGCCCCGTGTTGAGAAGTCAAAAAAGCAAAAGTCTGTAGAGCTGAGCACGCCGCAACCAGGAGGCGTAGTACACCTCGTGTCTGTGGGGAAGTCAGAAGGGCCGGATTTGCAGCTAGTGACATCGAAAAGCACAGTGGTCCGTTCCCACTGGAAGATATGGCAAGATGGGCGCACAGAAACAGACCTTGAGGCACGAATCGAAGCTGGAAAATAAGGCACTTCATTGAGTAGGTGCCATGCTTTCGCCGACGGTACAGCTGCTTGTCGCGTGGAAAGAGAGTGGCCGGGGTCCCAACTGGCCTCTCGTAAATCCGCGTGATCACACGGACAGGCGGTGCCGACATTTCTCTCGTTAGCAAAGTGGGGGTTCCGACCATCCAACCGAGAATAAATATATAAACTACCCCGTCTTCCAATGTCTGCTGTTCCCTCCCCACCCTACCTCTCCGATGCCCAACGCTTCCCCACCAAGCGCTAGCACAGACCACCCGACCTCCTCCGCTGCCTCCGATGATATCCGCATGTCCCAGTCTTCCTCACCCGCCACAAAACCCCCGCATCAAGCCGTTCCCTCGACTAAAGACAGCCCCACTCCCCATCCGCCCCCCTCCTCCGCCTCTGCCGTCGATCCATCCTTAGCCAATTCCAAACTCGCGTCTTTGCTCGCAGATGCCCTTTCCCAAGTCGAATCTCTCAAATCCTCTCTGAACGATGCCCGGAAGCGTTCTGCTTATTTCGAGTCCCTTTCCAAATCACTCGAATCCGTCAAATCACCCTCTTCCAATGCCCCGTCAGAAGCTGCCAACTTTAAAATAGCCGAGCTCGAAAAACGCGTCTATGAGGCTGAAGTACGTCGTGATCAGGAGATTGCTCGCCGTCTCGCTTTGGTCGACCAGTGGAAGGCCTTGTCCAAGTATCTTGACCGCGTCGAAGGTGCTTCGAAGGATGCTAGGGTCCGTATGGATCGTATCGCCGACTCTGGGCTGGGCTCAGGGGATGGCGTCTTCGTCACGTTACACGTTCCTGCCATAGACGACGTTCCTCACGAAGAGAGGACATACTACTACGACGGTTCCTCCTCCAAATCCCGTAAGACGAGGCCGAGGAGTGATAGTATAGACACTTACCCTCCACCACCTAAACGCTCCAGGGTTGACAAGCATGGAACCTATCAACAAGTAAGTGTCGATCCTTAGTCTAATCTCATATATATTACTTACCGATCTTCGGGTGAATTTCAGTACGCCATTGACCCTGCTCATTTCGAGGCCGACCGTGCTCACCTCCCACACCACATGTATATTCCGTCAGCAATCACTACTATCTCTCCCAATTCGCCTTACGCCACTCATCCACCGCCACCGCCGACAGGGAACCAGCACCATTCTTCCCGTCCCTCTCCCTCACATACATCGGCTTCTCAGATCCCGTCCTCCCAGCATGTCGTCCACCATCATCAGCCTGTTTCCCATCCTCAGCAGATACAAACTATAAGTTCTAGTAACAGTGTTCCAGCTGTATCGCAATCGAACCACTCCACCCATTCTCGCAGCCAATCTCACATTAATCATTCTTCTCGAACTCATCGGCTGTCCTCTCCATCGCATAACCGCAGTCGTTCTCGTTCTCGCTCCGGTAGTTCTCTAGAAGAAATGCTTATTCAAGCGACGACCGGAGACTCTCCTCAAGCTCAGGTGTCAGCATCCAACGCATACTCTCTCAAACCCAACAACGCTACTTCCAGATCTCGTTCTCATTCCAATATGAGCGCTCGTCTAGTCGAACATCCCTCAGGGCATCCTCCCCCACTCTCGTCACAAGCTATGTTCGGTTCTCATTCTCATTCTCATCCTCAACATCAACACCAACAATTCTCTCATCCATCTCATCTTGTTGGATCCCGCAGTAGTCTCCACTCTCCTATAAGTCATCATCCTCCTCGACATCCCAGTGACTCGCCTCCCATCTCTCGTCGAGAACGCGACCACAGCGAAGGCAGGGGAACCTTAGTTCCCGATGGTTCTCTAGATCACATCCAAGCCCGTTCTCATGTTCATTCCCATCAACATGGACCTGGAATGGACGTTCGGGAAATTCAAGAGAGAGATCGGGAACGAGAAACGGACCATCGCGATCATCTTCGAGATCGGGAAGGAAGGGAATATAGTCAGCATCCAAGTCAACATCGTCAATATCAGCATACATTTGCACCTGTGCAGACCGGCGCTCCTGTGAGGAAGTCAAGATGGAATGCGAGTTTGCCTTCGGTCGCTCAGGAAGGTGAGTTTTCTTCTTCTCTAATTTCAATAAGTTTCTTCGAATTCTTTGAGATGTCATTCCGACTTCGTTATCTCTTTGACTTCTATTTTTATTGGTGTCTCGAGGATCTTTATTGCTGCACAGATGCGCCTTCCTTTTTCTTTCTTATCCTTGTCTGGGCGTTATCGAAGTGTATCTCATTTCGATGGCTACCTTCCTTCCTTTCTGAGACCTTGATTCTGCGATTCACAAATTGCAAATTCGCATATTTGCTTCTTTCTTTTCAAAAATTTCACATGCTAATAAAGGCGTACATATCCCTTCTCCTTTTCGTCTGCAAAACGACGTTAACTGCGTTCCCTTTTCAATTTTCCACTTTCTAAAATTTTATTTTTTTCGATCCCTTTCCCTTATCATTTTGCCACATTCCACCTATTTTATTTTTTTTCTATTCATATCCGTCCACTCCGGAGTCACCAATCTATCACCGGCCATTGGAATGCTGCGTGTTACGCAAACAGCAACGTTAGCTATTGAGCCCCCCAGCTGATGAATACACACCAACATGCTGTCGTGGCCCTATTCTAGCTGTTGGACTAGACCCTTTCTTGTCATTTGATGTAGCTCTTAGGCTGTTGATCGTCGACTCCTAATTTGGCTGGTGTTGTTTTTGCTGTATCTTTTTTGCTGTTGGAACCGTTGTTTGAATGGGTGATACCAACGACTTCAGTCGGATTCTATTTTTTTCTTTCTGTTATCAACTTCGAGGATAACACTGTCGAAATTTTTTTTTAATTTCGACGTCGATTTTGGGGTTCGGTCACCGAGGGTAATTGGCTTACTGAAATCACTACGGGAAGAAGAACGCAATGGCCGTTTTTCCGTGTTTTCTCCGTGTCCCCTGGCGCTTAGACCCCATCAGGTTTATGTGTATCTCGGGCTTCTATTTTCTTTTATTGCTCACAAGGTCCTCTTTGACATCTTTGCCTGCCGCGTTATGGGTCACCTATTTGGTATCAACTTACACATCTGATCCCAAACGTTCAATTCTTTTCTTCTCTTCTATGTTTTGATGTCTGGCTCTCGACTTATAAATATGATTCTAATCATTCTTTTTGTTGTTCTATAGATACTTCACCCGCCGGTATTCCCCGCACTGCGACTTTGCCTTCTCTCTCCGGACATTCTTTACCCGGCTCATCATCTTCGTTTGCACCAAATTCTTCGATCCAAAGTCCCAAATCATCGCAGACTTTGGCTAACCCTTTAGACCCAACTCAACCCTTTACCCCATACCCCGCCACTAACGCCTCTGGTCAGAGGATTTGTCGTCAATGCGGACAAGCCGGACGATATAAAGATGGAAAATGCGTTGAAAAATGGGGTCCAGGTCCGATGGGTCCGGGCACAGTCTGTGATCGTTGCAGAAAGAAGATGAAGAGAGTAGAGAAGAGAGGAGCTGCGGAGAGAGAGAGAGCAGCCCTTCAAGCTCAACAAGCTGTGCAGGGTCGAACCGGTCTTACCAAAGCCGATACATTGCTCATTGGTCCCGGAGGAGGTGAAGCTAGATTGACTGTTCATGGCTCATTTTCAAAATCCGCAGCTGCTTCACGAGGTGGTTCCAGGGCCGGATCTATCGTCAACGGCGCAAGTCGTAGGAGTTCTCCGATTGGGGGTAAAGGTAATATGACGCCGGCGAGGATGGTCCAGCCGCCTCCTTCGTCTTCGTTGAGTACAAGAAAACCTATGACTTCGGGGTCTAGTGGTTCTCAGCGTTCAGGATCTGGAGGATCTCCTAGATCTGCCAGAAGCATGGACATGGACGCCGATGGTGAGCCTGATGACGACTTCGATGGTCATGACTCCCAACATGAAGAGGGAGATGGAGAGATTGACGAGTTGGAGGACATGACCAAGGCGGAGGAAGAGGTTGACGGGGAACTTGCGGACTTAGTCGGAGATACAGAGAGTAAGGTTGTGTCCCAAAGACACGTTGAAAAGGACTGCAAGAAACCCGGCGGGTCTGGTGTTATTAGTAATAGATCGCAGTTCAATATCGACATCGCCGTTTCGCAACTTGCCGGGATGGACGATGACACCACGGCTGACAGTCCCCGTGCCAGAAAGATCAAGAGAAGCAGAAGTGGTAGTGCAGAAGACGCTGGTGCAGGAGTCGAAGTCGAAGAAGACGCGGAGGCTGATTTGCTGGAAGCTGTTGACGCTGCTGAGGCCAACAGCGATGATTAACTTATTACGGTCACGGTTTGTCCGTTTTTACTTTATTTTTCCTTCTCGTTTGTTTTCGTGTTCAACTTTTCCGCATTGCTATCGATCTGGTCTGTTACTATCTATTTATCACTTGCCTGGAGGGCCGGTAAACCCCAACTAAAAGCTCGTCCTACTGCACATCCCGTTTTCTTATGCTTCTTCGTTCTTTTCTCGCTATGCATGTAATAGCTTGAGTTTCTCTTCCCATTAAGTACCATTTACCTATTCATCAACGTATATCTGTAGAATTCACTGTAGTGTTATTTTGATTATATATTACTGCTAGGAGTATCTAGTATATCGTGTATACATAAGTACCATAGGCTCTGTATGACATATTCTCTTTATGCAATCTCTAATTCAGAATCGTAACGAACGAGTGGGATCGCATCATCGGTACCGACGTGATATACAACAGCATAATTCATGACGTCAAAATGTTGAAACTGTTGTTTGTCCCACCGAAATACATTGATCCGCTACTACCATCTACTATCAACGAAGATGCCTACCACCCGAGGACAAGCTCAAAAGAACTCCACTGATCAGAAGGTAAGTTTGAAATCTATCACTCTTCAGCGTTGCACTCAAGTTCTGACGCTTCCGAACAGACCAAGACCGAATCCAAACCGGTTACCAAGCGACATGTCAGCGAACACGCTGCCGACGAACTGCCAAAGAAGAGAACCAAACGAAGAGAATCAGAAGTGCACAGCGAAGATGAGAAGGAGAAATCGAACAAAGTTCAAGATCATCACTCGGGAGACTTTCAGCCAGAAACCGGTACGTATACACAGTTCTGCGACTTAACGAAAACTAAGACACTCATTTATATTTTACAGGAGTGATCGAACGCGGCCATATCTATTTCTTTTATCGTATCAAAGTTCAACAAGAACAGGCTGAATCTATCGACGACGTCAAGAATTTGCACATACTCCTCGTTCCTCGTCTTCCGGCCTTTGCCCTCGATGAGAGTAGTGTCTCGGAGGGTAAGACAGGCGACAACCGTGCGTTGAAGGACGAAGAAAGCTCGGACTCTGACATGACGTTGCTGGAACCTGGAGTGGATGCCGTGCCAGCACCAGCAGATCATACACAAAAGAAGAAATATCGACTGATCACTGTCGGAAAGAAGAAACTACCTGGCCCGGTGCACGGTGGGGCAGGCAAAGGACGCAAGGAAACGTTCTGGACTACGGTTACGAGAGTAGGGGAGGACCTTGATCAGGTAGAGAAAGGACTAGACCAAAGGAGCTACGAGACCAAGACTCGAGGTGAGTGTTAACGGACCGCCTTAATTATGATAGCTCAGTCTCTTGATCCGATTATCCGTTCTGTTTCTATACTTACAGGAACTAGACACGAGGAACCGGCACGTCTTCTTGGTCGTGGAGCTTATGCCATTGTCAACAACAACCCCTCCGTCCCATCGAAACGCACAACGCATCTCGGATACCATCTTTCACACCCTTCTCCATCGGACATGGGTGACGTTCAAGCCTCCCTGGGGATCCAGCAAGCATCTTCATTCATAGTTCAGGTGAAGAACCCGTTGGCCTCCTCCGGTGGACCAGGACAAGGTTTCGCAGCCGGGAAAGGCGCTGAATATCCTGAGTGGATCATGGACAAGATCTTCGGAAAAAATGGTCAAAAGGGGAGAGAAGATACAGGGCTGAGGTTTGTTAGTTGTGAAACAACGAAGCTGTTAGATTATGAAGGGGCGCAGCTACTATTGATAGCTGGGCGAGGAGGTGAAGACGGACTGGAGGCGAGTCTAGGAAGTGAGCGAGGGAATGGTGACGTATCTCCTAGTCTCACACTAGACAGCTTGATCTGACAGCCTCTTTTCAGCTCTTACCAAAGCCGAGAACAAAGAAAGTTCTAAGTCCGTGGATGAAGTGTTCAAGGAATTAGGTCTCGATCAGAACGCTTTCACCGCAGATGCGATTAACGGACAATGGATCTAGTCTGACGCTTTTTTGGGTAAGTGCATATTCTATTATCTTACGCCGATCATCTGTAACACAGCAGAGAATTCTAGTCGTTGAAATTGATCATCATGTTAATACTGCCTTTTCTGATACAACTGCGCCGTTCATGTAATATGTAATCCGTGTATAAACCAAAATCGAAATGAAATTCCCATCTAGTTGAACGATAATATGCACGCTACTGGTCTATGGAGGCCCGCCAAGGTCTCTCACCCTCTGTAGAACCTCTGAGGGCCAGTTCGGAGGAACCAAGTCCCATGATAAGGTGGACGTAAAGTCAAACTGGACGTCGTCGACATGACGTCTCAATAACTCCAAGTGGTCGTTTGCTCGAAGCCGGTAGTCCCTCTGCGAGTCACTCTCGTTGATCAACTGATCTCCTTCAGCGGACGTAACAGAGTGGTATTCTGGACTCTGCGAGCCACTGTCACTAGTTTCAGAGGGGGTGAGGTGTCCGTTGTCCGGGTCGACGTCGGAAGTGCGATGAGACCGATAGATAGAATCTCGTCCCCATCCCGACATGTCTTCATCTACTATCTCGCGATCAGAAGCAAACAACAACACTCTTAAAGACGTGATAGGTGCGCCGAGGCTTCTACGCGAGTCAACGAGTTTGGTTATGAGGATGGCAGGCAAGTCGGATTCGTGTTCGATGACCAAGGATGTTAAAAGAGGACACAGCAAAGACGGTTTCTGCGGATTAATAGATGGAGTGGGTGCACGTGTGCCGTGATCCGTAACGGAAGCAGAGGCCTCCGTCGAAGCGGAAGTGATAGACGAATTCGGAATCAAAGCGGTAAGTACCGCCCTGGTTGTATGCTCCGCATTATATGCCAATATCCTCAGTCTTTCCAGCAAGACTGTCTCTCTAAAGATAGTTACCCAGTCTGGCGTCCCGAACCTATTTGGCTGGCCACTGGCGGTACTATCCCGAATAACTAGCGTCGTGATGTTCTGTATTGGATACAGAGCGAGTGCTCCAGTTAAACGCGTTGGTAAATATATGCCGTACGTGTATAGGGTCTCAGTCGATCCGCTAATGACATCATCAGGAAACCGGTCCTCGGATAATGCGAACAATATTTCCGGTAAGATTTGAAAATAAGCGAAAAATAGAACTAGTAGCGCCGATAGCGCGGTTAGCGAAAATTTTCAGTAATTTCCTAGTCCCCGGTTTCACATTAGTATTAATTTTCGTCCATTAGAGCTTTTTATCGAGGGTATAGACAAGAGAAAAAAAGCAGCCTGTTGCTTCCTAGGCTGCATATTCACTACTCATTACTCTTAAGAGACTATACAGCGCAGAGTGGGAATAGTTAATTGTATTATGACACTATATACAACAAGTAATTGATGCGACAAGGATAACAAGAACTACGCATTAGGTTCCCTAAAAGTATCAATTACGGGGGGCGGCTTGAGAGGTTGCAGGAGCTGAAGGATCATCAGAAAGCGGCCGTAAGAGAGATGCGATATGGGCAAAAATATTACTTACAAAGCTTTGAGGTATAGTTCGTGCATCATTTTATGGTAACGCCGATGCATCAGGAAAACCTGGACCACGGAAAATTGAAAAGCTTGAAGGTCTCGATGAGGCCGCTGAGATGTGAAGGAATGAGCACCTCGGAAATTAGACCCTACACTCAAAAAAAAAAATAGTACGTACAAGTTCTGGATCCAGATCATGCTCCTATCCTTAATGAAAGCGGGATATTTGAGGTTAATGGATAGGATGAAAGGATGGATACTCACAGGCCACCCCACACACCTCGACCTCAATGAGGAGGCAATACGGTGTCAGCAATAATGAGAGGGTGAAAGACTCCGCAACTTGGACTCCAGCTGTACCCCGATGCAATGCGGAATGAACAAAAGAAATGAGTGAGCACTGTACTCGGGATAAATGAGTAAAATACCCACCAAAAATCAGTTCTGCAACTGCAGAAACTGCCTCGCTCCATTGGAGGTCAGAAATGGAAGCCCTACAATCAACAAAAATATGTTAGTGTGAGGACGGTGGAAGTGGTTGAAGTAGAGAAAAGTAGAGTCGCGCGAGTGAAGTTGAACCAAGGTCACGAAATTTTTGAATCTCCGCTCAAATAAAGTCACGTGCTAGGTAAGGTGACGTGTTTCAACAATTCAACTGTTTGCTTCATCACTGACGCCGGTTAATTTTGCGTTACGCATTGCTTAAATAGGTGGTGGCCCGTCGGCCGAAGGCCTGTGTTAAATTAGGTCAGTGTTCAAACCCTTCTGTTATACGTTACGAAATGTAAAAAATGACATGTTTGGAGGCGAACTTACAGTCAAAATACTTACTCCAATAGATCGATATAATTGTATGATCATGGCTTGCTCATACATGTTTGCATCATGTTGATGAACTTGTATTATTGTAAGATAGATTTCAATAAATCGTGAAAAGATTTTGGAAAGTTCACAGTATTTATTGTTAGCTTAATGATATTGTACAGAATATTAAATGTGTGAATAGACCGCATTCGCAAAGAGAAATATGGAAATTGTTCTGCGCTTAGAGACGATACGTTCTGCATTAGGCCCCACCGGGCCCCATTATCCAAAATTCTACAGGAAAATAACCAGTTGAAGGCATAACACACAAGAAGAGCCGCGATGCAGACTTGTAACACAAGTTGTTTTCCCAAATTTTATTAGCTCCATTTCCAAATTTCTTTAGCCCCATTTCCATTTTTCTGAGCGGGGCCTTCAAATTTCTCTTTGCGAATGCGGTCTAATATTAATTTCAGATAGTAATGCGTAATGACTGCTAATATTTCTGGGGTATGGTAATTTTGACTAATATTTGAAGCATTACCCCCTTTAACAAGGTTATCAGTAATTTTCAATAACTTACTGGTACATTATCCATGTACCATTTTCCTGATGATGGAACGGGGCATATAAGAAATCTCCTGTCTTGATAGCATTGTAGTGGGTCAGATACCACGTCTTGACGTTCTGCATGTTCAAGAGGTGAGACCCATCGGCTGGAAATAGAGCTGACAAGTTTGAATCCGGACTGGTGAATATCCCTCCCCACAGGTACATATCTGCGTCTTTGGGGATTCCGAGGTGCGTAAGCAATCTCGAGACATAAGCTGGTTCCGGGAAGTACCCAATATTGAGTTCGCGGAGTTGAGGGAGATTCACAAGTCGTCCAGAAGAAGGCAAGACATCAGAAACGTCAGGAAGAATTGGACCAGCAAATACCAGTGCCAATTCTTCAAGCGTAGGTGAATCCTCCAAAAAGTCGAGAAAAATCGAGGTCGTGGGCAAGGTGTCGAGGTCCTGGTTAAATAAGCATAGGTGTGTCAGGTTTCGAAAGTGATTCGATGGCCACGAAGTGAAATGCTCCAGGAACAGATGGCTCAACTTGGGTGTGACGCCTGAAAACATCTGCGGCAACACACCACCCGTTATATCCTTCCATGAGCACAGAATGGATAGGCTTTGGAGTAGAGGTGCGGGTTCCAGTAGGGTTGGATTTGCGAATATAGGAGTATCCTCTACCCAAAGCTTACCATTAAGATGGAATTCCCGGATGCGAGGGACGTAAGAATGAAGCAGATTTAGATGTTTATCAGTCAGCTCGGGTGGTACACCTAGCAGGACTGATAGCAACGATGACCCAGAGCGACGAAGGTAAGCTGATGAGATGACGGAGTTATCCAAAGTTGACCACAGACTGGAAGTCTGGGCTATTATTCCCCTCCAATGGCGGCACACGTGAAGTAAAGAGATCCATTTGGTGCCCTCCTCATAATAGAGTAAGAAGTCGGGAAGAAAAGGTGACATAGCTAGCTGTGTCTCCCGGAAGACCAACGAAAGGATTTCGGGCGGCAATCTATTGACTGGTTGCAGGGAATTACGATGACCCCGGACGGCTGCAGATACTATCTGCAACTTCCTTTCGAGGGCATCTAACTAGTAGGAAATGAGTGACATTGATCGTAGTGAAGGGACTCCTTATGGAATCGGCTCGCCTCTAGTATATTCATTTCTCGCAGCCTTGGAAGGTAAGATGAATTGAATGCAAGCAGGAGAGACACCAACACTTACTCATCATTTCTTCGTTTGACCTTGTACATGAGGGTATCTATGATTTGTTTGAATGGCAATTCGACAAAGGCCATTTCTACGAGAGATGGTGGTTCAGAACAAGTGTGCAAATAAGCAACGTGACTGATGGCAGACCTTCTGGAAAAAGGGTCGGACCGGCCGATGAATAGTGGCGTGGGAAGATTGAACAACCAACTTATTCCATGCCACGCAATTCTGAACTATGTATATCCGCACTCGACATGACGTATAGCTTGACTCATAGTTGAGCACCATGGCTCGTTTCTTTTCTATATAAACCCACAGAGAAATCGCCATAGAGCATTTTTCAACCACGAACATCATGGGTAAAACAAAGGCTTCACCACTAAGCCCAGTCGATCCATCCACCATTGACGATTCTCATGAGAAGGAACAAACAGCGTCGTGGGTTTCAAGACAGATCACTGGCGTAAGTACATGTTCTCCCCTTCCCCCACTCACACTTAACAGATCCTGATATGGGATATCCTACTCTAGTCACTTACGGGTCGGATTCTCAAGTCTTCATACGAGTCCTTGAAAGCCACAGGCAACAGCGTTGTCTGTTTATCACCAGTGAGTCGAGCCGTAAATCAATGGTATACGCATTACTAACGTACCACATCTATAGTGGGGTGACCAGACTCCTCTCATCCTTCCATGTATCCGATTTAGGGATCTAGCTGTGGAGTCTGTACTAGCTGCAACAGTGAGTCTGTTCAAAATATCACGTCCCTATTCGTACTGATGCACGTCTGTTTTTTAGGGAGGTACGGCCTCGATTGCTACACCTCTTGGTGACGCGCTCGCACCTGCAGCAGGAAGTTCTAGTATCGTTGTCGACGCCGTATCAAACATCGGCTTTACGGTTGCGGATGACTTGATCACAGGACAACCAGTGGACAACGCGATCGAAGCGATACAAAAAATGAAAACAAAAGAAGGCACGAAAACAACGGCAGCCAAGAATATTTCCGTTACTCTCAAGCACAAGATATCGACCAAAGATGCAGCTTTAGGATTTTTTAGAAGTAGTCAACACAAGTACTCCTTTCTTTTTTTTTCTTTAATTCAAAGTCTTGTAAGACTCACGAAATGATCCACAGGGACTCCGACCTTTTTCTTAAAATCAAGGACTACTTGGACATCGAGAAGGGATGGTTTTCTCCCTATCTTTTTGCGAGTAATCGAAGACCAGTAATTCCCCGTGCGATTCATCCTGATTTCGTATTTTGTCATGGGCCCTTTTTACAAGGTTACTCTTTCTATTGTTCAAGTACTCCTCTTACTAAACAAAACTGTATTTATAAGGTGACTACGCTATCGGACAAAGACTCCTTCAAGAATCTTCGACTGTTGTCAATTTTTCCAATTCAGAATTAACTCCTCTTTCTCCCGCTGATGAACAGTCTTCCAAAGACGATTCAACAAAACACAGCAAGTTCAAGCTCTCCGCCGTTACCAACAAGCTGAAACGTTCTAAAGA
The DNA here is from genome assembly GCA_004369135.1 of Dendrothele bispora CBS 962.96. Lineage (NCBI taxonomy): Eukaryota > Fungi > Basidiomycota > Agaricomycetes > Agaricales > Dendrothele > Dendrothele bispora. The sequence continues at coordinate 53,039 of ML179380.1, forward strand.
TGACGAAACCAAGACAACTTCAGCTGAACCGGCTACTGAGTCTACGACTCATGACGACTTAGGTGATACGCCGTCAGAGCCCACGAGTGATCCTCGTAATATGGTAATCCTTGCACTGGGAATTCAACCCCATCGTAAACTCTGGTCGTCCTCTGCCCGTCCCGAAGAAAGCCTAATCAACTACATCTTGTTCAACGGATGCCCCGCTATCGTTATCCCAATCCAGGCGGGCTCTCCCCTTTTGGCTTGGAGCGCATTCACTCTGGAGCACTTATGGAAGGTCAACGTGCCTACAGAACTAACCGAAAGACGGCAACCCACGAGTGAAGATGAGTTAGAGAAGTTACTGAGGATCACTTACGAGTTTGTCGAGTTCTGTGTCGAATGGGATAGATTCGAATATGAAGGAAAGGATGGTAAAGAAGCGGGTCTGAAGGAAGCATTACGAGGATTGTTGGTCGCCGCTATACAAACAAGAGATTGTGACGAGATCAAGAAGGACGTCGACACGCAGAGGGGCGGAATTGCTATGTGGCGTATTCCATAAATTACAGACAAGATAGGTAGAAATGCTAATGTACAACAATTCAAACAAGCTTAACGTTTCAATTTCGAGCCCATGGACCGGCAACCGGACATCCTTGTAGCTGCTCAGCCATTCGCAACACCTCTTCATGGCCAGCTGATGGTAGTAACGATGAGTCAGAGAACAGATACGACTCGGTAGCATAAACCGAATCTCACATTGTTCGTACTTCAGTGGTCCCTGTGTAAATGAATCGCCTCAGATCGATTTGAATGATGTACTTTTTGAGATAAGACGTACTAATTCCTCCAACCTATACCCATCACTTTTCAAATTCTTGTTGGGCATTTCTTCATATAGGCCCATTAACACCGCAAGTCGAACCCTGACGTATTCCAAAAGGTTCTTGGGCTCAGGCTTATACCAAGGCTTTTGCCCGAATTGCTTTGGATGCATCCGAGGTAAAGTAGGTACTTCTCTCGGGCCGTTGGAGTCAGAACCGTCAACCGAGGTTGAGTTCTTCGGATAAGGACAGGCGGAGGGATTCTTCGCAAAGTCTGGCAGCTTTGCATCGATGGGTCCATTCGTCCAAATACGAGGAAGGCAAAAGTGTTTTTGGAAGAAGCTCATTGTCCTGAGCAGGTTGCCGACTAAGAAATGCATAATGGGAGGTTGAGCAGGGTACCTTGATACAATTCGATGAATTTTGCAAAACTTTATATAGACAAAGTACTAACATCATAGCTTCTCGAACGATGTCGTCTAACAAGGTGATCGACACCCGCCTTGCAAAGTTCTTGATACCGAATCTTGCCGGAAGAACGTGAAGTAACTCCTCGAGAGTATAGTTGGCCACGAAATGATTCGATTCAGCAGGAACCATTGTCCTGTTTTCGTAATCCTAACCGGTAATAAATGGATGTTCATCAAAAGGCATTAATAACTCGAAAAACAGCTCCGTACCTCAACCCATGCTTTAAATGCTTCCGCCGAGTCTGGTATGTCCTTAATGCCCATACGTTTGCCTATCTCCCTCCAATATATGTAATAAGCCTAGTCATTGAGAACTTGTACCTGACAGTAATCAATTCAGTACAAAACAATAGACGTACTTCACATTCCAGAGGTGATAACTCTCTCCATCCGTATCTCTTAGTCCACTGTTCAGGTTCAAATGCGAATAGGCCGAGGGTGTACAAATAGTCGTCGTTTTTCTACCAGAACAAGCTAAACATCAAATCCCCTAAGAAAGAAGCGGTTCTTACTCACGATGGGATACTTTGAGTGTAGCCAATTAACACGAGCCAAAGAGATCATAGCTCGAGGATCATCCTCGACTTCCTTTACGGAAGACTTGAAAGGGAAGAAGGACTTGTAGCCTGTCAGCTCGTCCTCGTCTTTGTACACCTTGCCAGATATTGGGCAAGCGATCCAAGTCGCTGAAAGAAATCGCAGGTAAGTACTATCTCTTGCTATAGACCGTTCATGTCAATGACAACTCACAGATGAGAATGGTGGTCTGAAATGTAGCATGTGAATTCATATATGAAAAGCTAGTACACGAACCACTTACGTCCATATAACGTTTGGAAATACCTTTTTTCGAACTCAGCTCCCGAGTGCCTTTGAGAATTTTTGAAATAGAAGGCTGGATGTGGTTTTGAGTTTAGCATCATTTCGTCTATGCAGATAATAAAAAGGAAACGCACGATCCCGTAGGTTTTAAACAGCGCGAATGACACTGCGTAGCCTATAATGAACGGCATGTCGTAGGCCATGGACGGAATCATGACTCTTTGGGCATCCTCAGCGGTAAGGGCTCCGGCTTCATATTTCGGCTGTGGACTTTAACAATACGTTTAGTCCAGTGGTACGGTTTGAAACCGTCAGACTTCTTCTAGCGATTGCAGCCATTGAGGATTGGGAAATTTTAGCCCTTGACGTCAAAAGTGCATTCCTCTATGGCAAGTTAGATGAAGAAATCTACATGCAACAACCAAATGGTTTTGCAAAAGACAACAGCAAGGTGTGGAGGTTACGCAAGGCATTATATGGTCTGAAACAAGCTAGCTTAGCCTGGTGGAATGGATGCACTGAATATATGCGTTCAATTGGCTTTAAGCGCTTAGTTTCTGATCCTGGCGTATATATTTATTCAGAAAATGGCATAACCATAATTGCTCTCATTGATGTTGATGATGCATTGTGGATGGGCTCAAACATTGAACTCTTGAAGAAAAAGAGAGATCAATTCATGCGTAGATGGGAATCTACAGACTTAGGTCCTGTTAAAGAGTTCCTAGGAATGTGTGTCCAAAGAGACAGGAAAAATAAAATCCTGACGTTGGATCAAGAGGAATACCTTCAAAACATCTTGATACAATTTGGTATGGAAGATGCTAAACCTGCATCAATCCCTCTTCCTCAATCATACATTCCTAAGGCCAATACTCTTACAGTAGATCCCTCATTATGCCAAGAATTCCAAAGGATAATTGGCTCGATCCTTTATCTCATGTTGGGCACTCGTCCTGACATTGCCTATGCCGTTATAAAATTATCACAATATTCTGCAAATCCTAGCCCTGATCATCTTAAAAAAGCAAAGGATATCTTTCGATATCTTAAAGGTACTCAAAATTATAGACTCATCTATCATGGTACCGATGATGCAGGACTAATAGGATTTTGCGATAGTGATTGGGCAAGTGATAGAGATGATCGTCATTCTCATTTTGGATTCATCTTTGAGCTAGCAATGGGCTCAATTTGCTGGAGATCCCGCAAACAAAAAACTATTGCTCTATCGTCTACAGAAGCTGAGTTTATAGCCATTTGTGAATGTGCTAGACAAGCTTTCTGGATTCGAAATGTCTTAACAGAAATAGATCTCATGCCAGATCCATCAGAGAAAATGACAGTCTGTTTTAATCAGATTAAAATCTTTATAATCCCAAAATCCTCAAAACTATCTCAGTATATTTGAATCAAGGTTTTAGTGGATCACTATTATCCTAACTTGATTAAAATCATTAAAATAGTTTAGGACTCTACAACCATTCTCATGATTATAATTGAGTTTTAGAAGTTATAATCATAAGAATGATTGAAGAGACTAGAATCATTTTAAGGGTTCAAACTTGATTTTAATCAAGTTTTGAAGATTATAATTGTAAGAAGAGTTGCAAAGGATAGAATAGTTTCAGTGATTTAAACTGAATTATAATCAAGTTTCAAAGATTTTAATATTGAGCAATAATTGTAGTGAATAAATTCTGTCATAATCATCATATCAAAACTCACTTATACTAACGTTGGATAGAGGAATCAATGATATCATTCTATTCACTAGTAGATAATACAACAATATAGACCGAGAGGCGAAGTACAGACCAGTGTCCCAGAGCGTGCACAAACACAAAAGTTACTAAAGTACATCAAGTGAATGACAAAATGAAGACTTAAAACATACCAGGATAGCGAAATGGATAGCGAAATGGTGAATCATGGCCCCTACATAAAGCCGTAACTCAAGACTGCAGAAGAATATGACGTGGTCAATAAAGAAAAAACAGGACAGATCACAACTGTATATTCAGTGGGTGGAAGGCCCGCTTGACCATACAAAAAAAGGAACTCGTCAGCACTGGCCAACAATGTTCTCTGTGTAAACGACAACATACCTCCCATAACACGTTATACGGCTTGAGCAGCTTGTGCCTGTAAAAGAAATGGGTTAATTTTTCAAACGCACATGGGAGAGCCCTAAAAAGAAGTGGAAAACGTACTCCGGACTTGAAACAACAGATGCGCATACAGTGGGTCATACAATGTACAACCTACAAGCGCATATATGCACATACCTTTCCTCCATCCACTAGCTTAACGTGTTCACAATTCAAGCATGAAGGACGCTGGGGTGTGAAGGGGAGGGAGGTCGGTGAGGATGGACTTGGAACGTCGGCATTGCAACTGAAACAACTCACAGATAAAAATACGGTTGATAAGGTTACGGAATGATAGCTTCTAGTGTGATGATAGTGCTCAAATTGAAGGGTTAGGACACGTATAAAAGAAAAACTAAGTTATGTACTATGCACCCTAAAAGCCTTTTGTATCGCACATAAATGGAAATATGTTTCAGGGCTAATACCGTGCTGGATCTAACGTCCGAACTAATGGAAATGATATTAAGCCAAGTCAAACAATGAAGAAATGGCATATATGCACCCACCTTTGCCTATCACCGAGCTTGCATTGTTACGAGTCTTGGTAGGCTGTCGAATGTTGGAGGGGTGGGGATCCGAGTAGAGGTGAAGGGACCATGGTCACGAGATGCTCCTCTAAGAGCACCACGGACACCGCCCCTAGCAGCGTTGCCCACGGAACGACCACGAGTAGTCCGTCAGGCATGGGGAGATGGTGTACCATGTTGGTCGAGAGAGAAGAGATATACGATCACGTGGTTATTCCGTGCGCAACTTGACGCGTGACGTGGCATACCTGACGCGGCACGTGGCGGTGCTGCAACGTAATGACGTGCAGGCTGTGAGGAGAGGAGGTTGATGGAACAACAGAGAAATTGCTCGCAGTACCGCATACCAACGAGCTAAGAAGGACTGGTCAACCTTTGTAGTACCGAATACGACCAAAGGTTGAATACACATAGTACCGAATACCACCGTGTGCCAGAAATGGAGAGGGTATACAAACATGCGGACAGGATGTAACAGAAAATTACGCTCCGAGTATAAATTCTTCCTTCACCAAGGAGAGTAATTTCTCTCGCCAACAGAGAAGGAAAGAATAAACCAATGGAGAAGAGGGTGCTCCAGCAGAGGGACTCTTTGACCATGGCTCAGATGTAAGGGAGCTGAGGTAAATCAGAGAAGGCTGGGAGACGGGAACATCTGACAATAGAATTGATTTCGGTTTGAGCGTGTTTTAGGACAGAGGGTATGCAATCATAGCAAAGGTCCACTAAGACATGACTATATGGAACGCATTAAAGTTCACACTAGGGATAATCCGGCGAGTCTTGATGAAGTAAAAACCAAGAAGCTATAATCCTCTCTGCCATATCATCCACTCTGCTCTCAGGTATCGTGCTGTTTCGAACGTAAGTGGTGAGGTTTCCACCAAAGTAAGAGTCGTCAGACTTGAAGGTGATGTCACCGGGTATGGTCATCTTTGTTTTGTTTTTTTAGGGAAAAGGATAAGGATTTAGGGTTGAGCGCAATGAGAATGACATATGGATAGGTCAAGCGGAGTGTACTCACGTCCAACCCATACATACTCATTGTTGCTTGCCAATCCAACATGATGTACCCACGGAACCCAAACTCACACTTGAGAATGTCGTTCTGCCTCATCATTCGGTCCCAACCGCTATTTTCGTCAACCGAGAAAGCGTTCGGATCCGTGAATGAGTCGAACAAGATGATCCCCTTCTCCAGCGATGGGTCAATTCGAGCTGGTCGGACACACGGTCGAGTCTGTTCCCCCAGAATTTCAATATGGCGATATTCTCACATATATTTATCTCCAGACGCCTAAACAACCAAGTGAGTGCAATCGTCTGCATGGAACGTAACTGTAATGCCTGTATAACCCGGAGCCTAGATGGAAATCTCCCGTTTTGGTTCTTTGGTCCAATCAAATGACGGAAAATTTTCATACTTGTAACTCCTTTCAACGCATTGTATGAAACAGTGAATAGCATGCAATGGATATCGAAAGGCACTGTAAAGGTCTAGAATAGAACGGCAGAATCTGAAGAAACTATCCGAGCCATAAATATAATCTGATCGAAAGAGAGGACAGTTGCCACTTACACTCTCACAAGATCCTCTGTCCCTTTATCTTGTACTTTGTTGAACGTGTCGAGTGTCTCTGCTGCAACTATGGCAGATACTACCTCACAGTGCCCTAGTTCAATTCCAGCAGACATAGCTTTTATAAAATGCCCTCATTTCTATGTCGCTGAAGTCACACAACCTTCCTCATCATTTCATAGAACGGGGCCAACGGTGAGGCATATGTGTCAATCTCTTTGGGAAATTGTCGACTGAAATTGCGAAGATGCTGGGGATATGTTTGAACTGGGGATTTATGGGGGTCCTTGTCATCCAAACATGTATGCATTTTCTTCTTCTGACTGAACGAAAAGTACTTTTGCATCCTAACATTAATCCCTACCAGACTTTTATCATATCAACTTTCCCAACGACTCGAGACTGATCAAAGCGCTCGGTAAGTGTTCTTCCCGTTTTATCTGCACAAAACTTCTGGTACTAAATACGAATTTGAACACAAGTATACGGTCTCTTTGTGCCGGACATTCTGCAAACTGCTTTGGTGACAGCTGATGCGTTTCATTGGTTTCGGCAATATGGACCAGCTCGATGATACATTCCTGAACTCTTGGGATGTTCCCCTGCTGGCCTCGGTCATTTCTCTCATCGTCCAGTGCTTCTCTAGTTGGTAGGGGGTCACTTTTCTTCGTCTTCAAGCTGCTTGCTTCTAACAAATACGTTCAAATAGGAGAATCTACATTTTGACTAAATCATGGATACCTAGTATCATTGTAGCGGTAAAGTAGACTTGCCAATAATAAATATAACCACACATGTCTTACATGCACAATCTCTAGGTGTCGATGGCCCAATGTGGAGCAGGCATTGCCACAGCTGTCAAGGTGAGCATTGAAACATTCTTCAAGTTCAGGGCGGAAGACTTGAAGTGCATCTAACTCATTATACACCATAGGCCCACCAACTCGGCAAGCTCCACTTGATCAGTACCGAAGTAGGAGAACAAACGGCAAGTCCTTATATACCTATTTTCGACTTTCTATTAACCTAATAGATAAAGGTGATTGATAGGGATGGCTAGTAGGAAGTGCTGTGGCCGATCTCTTGATTACAGCTGCCATGACTTGGACGGTGAGTAAAAATTCATAAGCTCTCAGTATAGAGATCCTGACATTATGGGCCCTGTCAGCTCATGAAATCGCGTTCGAAAGAATTACTGTCATCCAGTGGACTGATCAATCGCCTGGTGATGCTCACGGTTGAGACAAACGGCGCAACTAGTGAGTGCTAAGTGCTGAACGAGAAATACAGAATTATGTTTACTCACCAAAATTCTCTCAGCTTTGGCCGCTATAATCAGTCTGGTACTGTTTCTAGCTGTTCCTGTGAGTCGTCCTGTGTTCATTTTGCGCCATCGTAGTTAGTCGATATTCATTCCTTCACTCTGACCTTAAGCAACATGCCACGTTGGTAGTACCTCCATGTACGCAGGTTGTACATTAAAAAGAGAGGAGGACAACAAGGGAGCAAATGGATTTCAGCAACTGCGAGATGTTAATGGTGGTTATTAGAAAAGATTAAAAGGTAACGTGTACATCTACGAGCGCTTGCTAGTCTTTCGCTCCCACTTTATTGGTCCATGATCAATAACCGTCCTTAGATGCGCTCCTGGTGAGCGTTAATTCAAAAACGCTGATCAAAACATACAACCGCGGGCATCATTGGAATTATATCCAACATTTCAGAGAGCATGAACAACGATGGAGAGGTGAGGCACCCCTGGTATGAAGTTAGTAGCAGATATCATCGTGAAGCTTTACCGGTCCAATCATTGACGAGATCAGCCTCAACCGTCACTGAAGTGTCCAATAAATCAACATATCTCAGTTTCAGTGATATGATAATCATTTCCTTCATTAGGTACTCCAACAGTCATGACCCAAAATCACCTCTATATAGACAGAAGTTGTTCACCAGAGGTTGAAGAAAATTTTAGTTTTCAGCAAGCCATTTTGGAAAATTGATTGGGGGTGTAAGAGGCATTCTGGTCTAGAAAACAACGGTTCTGCATTAGTATACAGTAACTGGGAACTAGTAGAAATGCTTAGTGAGACAGAACTTATATTCAGAATTAAGTTATGGAGAATCTTTAATCTTTTTGTCAATATACTAACTGGGACTAAGCCACATGATTATAACTTGGTTTGGATTGCTAAAATGATTATTGGTGTTGAAATTATTATTGGCATTTAAATAGATGCCCTATGTTATAATCATTATTATAATCTAATTCTACTCACTGAAATGGTTTCATCCTAGTTATAATTTGGGAAATAGTTACAAGAATTTTAATCATATTATAATTGGGTTGAAATGAGGTGGTTGGATTGAAACTTGATTATAACATTGCAGGGGATTATAATCATTGAAATTGGGTTAAAATGGAACGTCATTTTCTCTGATGTCATATTCCGATTGTAGGAGATAATCAAGGATCTATTTTCATAGTAAACAACCCAGTTACTGAAAGTAGATCCAAACATATTGACTTGAAATATCTCTACACTCGTGAAGCTATCCGAGATTCTAAATTCTTAAAGTTCTATTTCACACTTGGCAGTGAAAATAGAGCTGACTTGTTGACGAAGAATCTAGGACCTATCAAATTTAACATGTTTAGAAACATGTTAGGTCTTATGTTTCATTAGCTGAATGTCTTTACTGTGCGCTTGCAATGCAGCACGTACTTAGCATTTTAGCGAGGAGGAGTGTCGAAAAGACATATTATCATATTGATTATAATAATAATCATATGATCAAATCATCTAATGATGTAATTATGATTATGAAGTTGATGATTAATTATGCTGTAAATACGTAGTATTACTCATATTTTATGTAGCCAATAGCGTTAACCACTCTTTGATGGTTAACAGCTTTGTAACAGCTATGATGACATTTATGACGTATGTAGTACGATTGTAGTAAATAGCTGTAGCTGTATAGTTAGCTAGATAAGGTTCAAACTCCTATTCTATAGTAGTATAAATACTGTACTCGTAGACCAGTATTCCCTATCGTTCTACCTGAACAATCTAGCTCGTCTATCTGCTCTCTACTCTTATCCTCACTCTCAGACAACAACCTTTTGCCAGTTACTAACAAAGGTGATGTAGTCATCACTTAGTTCTTGCTTAAACTGCGCATATAATGTGCTGTCTTCACAATCTTGCCATAAATCCATCCTATAAACTACCTGCACCTTGGTTCCCGATGTTGTGACAACCGTCAACATAAATGCATCATCAACCCAAACAACTTCATATCCCATCTCAGGTCCATTGGAATGCATCAACAGGTCTGGGACAAGTTTGAATCCCAGACAATCGGCTTGGCATATTGACCGTATTCTTATTTATGATGTCAGAGATAGTGTTGCACTTTTCTTCGGTTGACGAAATTAAAGATTAAATCCCAAAGAAAAACGCAGGATAACCTCCCAACTTCTGATTTCAGAAAACCACCCTGAGAGTCCTCTACGTCAGCATTCTTGTCATCCACTTCTACATCATCCGATGATAACTCATCAGTAACACCCTCCAAAAATCTTACTGCCTCAACTTCATTTCCTCCCGAACCGTTTGGATTAGAGCTGATATTATTCACAGGAGCTTGATTCTGGCTCTTATCCCTAGTAGACATAGTTCCCACAGGCCTTCCCTTCGGTGTAGCCTTGGAAGTAGGGGTAGGTGTTGCTAGGTCTACTACCACTCATCAACCCCAAAGCTAAATGCCCAGATGCTGGCAACAACATAATCGTACTAAAGTAGAATGTCGAGTGGAAGGAAGGAGAGGAAACAAGACTGGAAACAGCAGCGGCAGTCATTCGTCTCGTTCTTTTCAAGGATTCGGATGTAGGCGTCGGTGTAATATATGGGGTCTTTGACTTTGCAGTAGAAATAGAAGTCGCTTGTGGTTTGTGATTCTGTGAATAGAGAGATTGCATGGAAGAAGAAGCCGAAATAGTTGAGGAAGGCTGTTGTGGATCCTGTTCCTTTCCCTATTCATGTTGAGACTGTTTACCGAAAGTAGCTGTCTTTGACACCTCTTCTCCAGGAACAGAAATAGACTGAAGCCTACTAGTAGCTTTCAAAGTCACCGTGTAACCCGAAGCTGAGCCTGATCCAGGTGCTGAATTCATCCTCAACGCTGGTCTACTGGTTAGGCGTAGTCCAGTACGCAGATATTGCTCCTGAAATTCTACTTCCATATCCTGAGCTCCTAGCACCAGTTTTGAAGCAATGTCGCTACATCTTGTTGAGGCACAGACAGATAAGAACTCACTCTGCTTCCATCAACATTATTGCCATGGCCAACTCCACCTCCTTCAAAAGTATCCAAAACATTGACATTATCCGGGTCAGTAATGCCCTCAACATGAAAGCTTCAGGTTGAAGTAGCTCCCAATCCTGCCTGCGGCAAAAGGACGGCAACCTTGGTATTTCGGTCACTGAAAGATTCTGTTCTCTTAACACCATACTCATTCATACTGCCCTCTTCCATTGTGCGTTTCCATGCTCCTAAGCTCTTTAGCTCAACTGCCATGTCACGAGCTGTCCTGTTCTCCGTGTCTTTGGTTGTCAAATCTGCACCATGTTCTACAACGCGCCGGATGCACATTCGGTTCGCTCTCATGACAGCCTAATGCAAAGGAGTGAGACCTGCATCATCCTCCATGTCTGGGTTGGCACCATAGCATAGCAAAGATCCACAGATAGAGTGTCTCCCTGGTAGGCTGCCCACATGAGTGACGTGTGTCCCTGAGTGTCCCGGGAGTCAACATTGATGGGCTGATGAAGGAGGTAAAGTAGAGACATGATTGACGAAAAATGAGTGACTAGATGTAGCGTGTTATATCCTTGAGAGTTGGTGATAGTCAAGTTGGCATCATGAGCAATGAGAAGCTAGATAATGTACAGGTAGCCGTTTCCTCCAGTCCATTACATAGGTGTCGCAACCAAATTTCCTCCAAGCGCATCTACTTCTACTCCCTGGTCAAGAAGATACCAACATGCGGCCATTTGAGCATTGATTGCAGCCCAGTAGAAAGGGGTGATATTCTGCTCGTCCCAGTCAGTGGCCTTGACTTGACCCCATTCGATGAGTTGCTTGATGAGTTCTACGTCTCCTTTCTGGGTGGCCACAAAGATGTTGGCCTCGGGGTTATGAATGGTCTGTTCTTGCAAAAATGAAAGGTTGGTAACCACTGCCGATTCCTGAGTTACCAAAGAGGCTGCCGGCTCTGACTTTGTGCTGACCAGAGCGGTAGGGTCGTCCATAGGGAGAAATGCCGTGGTGGTCAGTCGTAAGTTGTGGAAACTCTAATGACTCCTCAAACTTCTCGTCCCTCGGTCATCCTCATCATCATAACCACCAATATCATCGTGACTCCTAACCTCCTTAATCGCTCTCGAAGATGCCATGTGTGTATCGCTAGGACTCAAGTGGTTGTCCTCCTTGTCATCCTAGAACAGAGCCGGATCTAGCTCGCTTCTTTCCTGTACTTGTCTTGGACTCCCTTGCTACTCATGGTCTCAGAGCCTTAGCGACCAGAGAAAGGATTGACTTCTAAGCCGTAGACCCTTCACCAAATGGCTGTGACGATTGTATAAAAGAATCAATCTTGAACCACGTCTGCATCTTGTCTCTAATACTATCCTCAAAGCTCTTGATGAACTCCAAGGACTTGAAGGTTGTTGGACATTGAGAAGTTCGTTAGACGGTGCAGTATGTTGGGATTGGTCAGGCCCATTAACAGACGGTACAATTCGGGATGATGAAAGTGTCATAGAAGGGACAAGATTTGACTCTGAACCGAACGCAACAGAGTCACTAGCAAGAAATGTCTCAGACGTGAATAGTGAGCGAAGCGATGTAAAAAAGATTATAACGCGAGCTTGAGCACAAGAGTATAGTAGTGATAACTAGATGACTCGGTGAAAAAGAGATGAGTAGGAGAACTTTATAGATATGTATTGTACACACCTAGATGACTCAGCAAAAAAGAGATTGGGAGAAATGGCGCTTGAGTCATCTATATGTAGTACGAAAAACAGTAAATAAGACAATACAACTACATACAAATAAAGATGAGAAAAGTTGGTCACGTAGACCAGATGGAAGCCACGGAGGCAAATAGCGGACAGCCCTGGGGTCCTGCGCACGGAGCGGAAATGGGGCATAGAAGCTCACTTACCGAGACGATTAGTTTGTTATAAAGACACCTTTAAAAATCAATAAATTGATGCGTTTCTGCGTCAAATGAGGCCAATACACCTCTGTGCAGATATCTCCCTAGTATGATACTCTTTTCCCTCCATTCTTTTTGTGAACTTGCTTAGAATAGAATTATCTAGGTCCTGGCCACCCAGATTTTTTTCAGCTTCATTCTATGATTTAATACATACGTGCACTATAGTGTGATGTACATGAAATGTAAAACCGTTTCACCAGGACCTAGATATACTAAACGCAGTCAAGTTTGCCTCCAAATGTTGGGGCTTAGGTCATGTCTATGTGATGAAAAGTGCACCGGACATCACAGATGATAATTTAGCAGGAAAGCTTCCGGAAGTAACAACAACAAACAAAACCCTGGCTTTGGTGGAATTGCCGACCTCCATTAAGTTGTCAAACTCTTGTCACTCATGGCATATGGAAACCAGCGTTTTATTCATCGCTCCGTTAAAGAGCGAATTTACACTGCTAGTACACATCGTAAATCTAGTCATATTGCTTGCATGTTCTCAGTCAGCCATAGGTCAACCAGGTGTCACATGTTGTTTGGCTCAGCTCCACAAGTAAACAAAAATCATGAGTGGGAAAAAAACAAAACTGGTCTAACGTTTTGAAACTAGCTGTAATGCAAAAGGCAATAAAACCTGAATGTGATCAGGCGGAAGAGTGCTAAGTGAAATTAGCCGAATTTTTGTGCAGCAGCATTTGTGGTTTAGAAAGAGCACAAAAATTGAATTCGCTTGTTTGGCAAACAGTCCATCTATAGGATCATTTCGTGCAGATGTGTCCCAAACTCTTATGTACAAGAAGTCAGTAACTGACTAAAGCCAAGGTTTTTTTTGCATCTGCGGTCCTACCCTCCCTCCCTAAACCAAAATCTTGTCAACTTCCGCCCATTTTAAATTTCACTTGCCACCCTACCAATACATCCGCAGACCTCCGTACAGATAATTATTGTGGGAAGTCATTCCACTGAACCCGCATATGTCAAGGATGGCCTTAACGTCGTGGTGGCTTCGAAGCCACCCATGTAAACACGTGGTGTGGGATTTCATTTTTGCAAAGATTCAATAGCGATCGCGATTGGTATAAGAACTCGGAATTTGGAGATTTGAGGGTATATATTGACGAACTCCTTGTTCATCATGTCAGACATCTCTTTAGCATGGGGAGCAGCCTCTGGTATCGCACTTCTCTTTCTTATCGTCGTTTTCAAGCAACGCACCGATAAAAGTACTTATCCAGGACTGCGTGGATGGCCAATCATCGGAAATTTACTGGACCTTCGTTCTACTCAACCTCTCTTGAAACATCCTGGAAAAGCATTTCGTGACTGGGGTTGACAGTATGGTGAGTTTCACTTCCCATATCTTCCAAATTATTGAACTGCAGTAATCGTTGGTTTCATTTAGCATCCCGAGCAGTCAGCCTTCAAATTCCCGGCGCATCGATGCTCGTTTTTCGGTGGCATGAATTCTGCGGGTCGCCCTGCAGACCTGCAGGTCAGTGGCTGTGCAAGCCTGCGGGCCAGTGGCTGTGCACCTACTGGTCAATACTATCAGTACTGTACTTGATGATATTTATAGTGTACCATCACAGTATTGTTCAGTCACAATCACAGTAAAGAAAAATCAAGCCCTGTTTTAAATTTTTACCTAGTTTTAGATTTTATTTTGAGAAATTTCTCCCCAAATTAATGAACATTACTTCGAAATAGTACAGTAATACAGGCTATAAAATATTTCTTGAAGCTACTACTTAAGCCTCAGGTGATGCTAGCACCTGAAAGTTAATTTTTCTCGAAGTGGAGATTTGAATCACCGATACAGGGGTCAAAGACCGACCTGCAGATCGGTCGGTGGCCCGCAGGTCTGCAGGTCACGTGATCCTGCAGATCGACCTGCGGGCCACCTGTAGACCACCTGCGTGCCTGGTGATTGGGTGCACATAGGATCCCCCTTAGTTTCTACAAACCTTTGGCATGGAATTTGGCCATTTTGACCATTATTGTCCGTATTTTTTTTACGGCCTCATGCCAAAATTGTCTGCAGACCTCGACTTTTGTAAAATTTTGTCCAGATCCCTGACCAAAAATCTGTTTCACAATTAGGATAGGGAATCTTTCAATAAGCTTATAAACTCTATTCTAGTCAATCATTGTTCTCCAGTGGCTTGTAGAACACCAGTACAAAAGGAAATTATATACGATGTTATTGATTATCTTGACTCTGACCAGACCTTTCTGTAGACACAAAACCACTTGCATATACTGCTTTATAGCTCACTATAAACCAAAAATAGAAGGTTCATCTGTATTCAAAAACTGTAATTTTCAGGTAAGTAGCTGTGAATATATCCAGCCAAGAATCAGACTCCTACTTGTAAGTGTGAGTATGGGCTAGTTTCACCTTCAGTCTTCTCAATACTAACAACTTGGATAAGTGTACTATAAAAATCAAAATCCTGACTATGGAGTGATGGGCAGATGAACAAATCTTTCATGGAAACTGGAATACATGTTCAACTTTGTTATCAATAATCTCTGAGCAATCAAGACAATGTAAATTAGAGTGATCAACTTCACTCTTCATTTATTTCTTGCCAATATAAACCTTTGCCCCACTTGAATGTTTCTATGTTCTCATCTAACTCCTTCCTGTTGTCATAGAAGAGAAGTCATCAGTGTATTTGTAGTATTTTAGTGGTCAGACTTACCTCTGAACTCCAGAGTTTTGTTGCAACCTTTGACTTTTTCTTGTAGCCTCTGATAGATTTCACTCAAAATTAAATAAAAGACTTCAACAATGGTAGCCCAACAGAGTCAGGGTAGAAAACTTACACATTATGGTGGCTAACCTGAGTTTCAGATTCTTCCAGTGGTGGAACTTGAATGGAGTGATCCATGAATGCAGTCATGATCTCTGCACAGACTAGGGGAAGCATATCAGGAAGTATCACTTCACTGATCTCCTCAATTGTGTCATATTTTTCATTCACCAAAAGAAAAATGATTGCCATGATGTAGACACCACTTTTGGTTTTGTCATCATCACTGAGTTGGTACTTTGTGAAATTTAAGTAGGTGTAGCATAGAAAATACTTTGATTCGTACTAAACTCTGCACAACAACAGATGTCCCATTTCTCAAAGACTGGATAATGGTCATGGACATGTTTAGATCCATAAGTAATCCAGAATCCTATGACCTAAAGGACAGAGAACATGATTAACATTAAATTCGTCTGTTTACAAGCCTACGAAAATTTATAGAATAATCACCCTGAAGATATTGGAGTAAGGAGATCCCTCCCATGGTTGGGAAGTATGGATATGATCCTCAGGTGATGTATCATATACTCAAATTTTCCATGATGCTTGAAGAATATGGAAACCACAAGCACTTTTAAGGAATGATCTTTCCAGATCTAAGATACAGTTATATTGTCTGAGCCCTAGCACACAAGAAAATGCCCATATCCATCAAGAGTCATTTCTCTGTTGGAGTTAAATATCTCTTCAAACTCAGAATGCTCAAAGCATTTCGCAAGGTATATGCCCTGAAGCCTGACCCTCTCATACCTTGTTGATATACAGGCACATGGTCATGCAACTCATGTGATGGTACTGAATATTTTTATGAATACAATTTCAGCAAATCTGCTTCAAGTTGTAAAATCTCTTTAAATACCTTCTTTGACTCCCTGGTCAGGCTCCTTAGGACTGTTTGGATCACTCATCAGTTGGTCTGCAACCTGGTTTTCTTCTTCTGCTGTGAGATCTTGTGGGCAAAGGAGTGAGATTATTCGAAACTTTTAATGAAAAGGTAGTAAGAAAACTCACCAGCATGATAACTTGGGATCTGGACACATGTAGTATCCAAATCTGTTTCATTTTCAGTCCAGGACTGCCAGTAATGACTGGGCACCATGTCTGAGATTGTGCTGTAGCTGATTCCATGTTAAAAATTGTAAATATCTTGTTATCACATCCAAATATTCAACCTACGAGCCAACCCATCACTTCAAATAATAACTGGGAGTCGAGAACAATATTGAGCGTGAAATTAAGGCAAAAACATCAATTCTCATAGCTGATACAAGAAAGTTTAAATTTCCGTGGGAAATAATTGTTTGCCGAACTCAGCGAGTTCATCTCACTATTTTTTGAGTCTTTACATGAACGAAAAATGTATCGCTCAATTTATTAATTCTATGGTACTCAATAAATATTATGTACACTAAAATACAGTGAAATAAATAGGGGGGAAGTATATTAATCAAATAACGGGTGGCCCGCAGGTGGTCTGCTGTCATGCAGGTGGCCCGCAGGTGGCCCGGAGGGGTGACCCGCAGATTTGCACATACCGATTATTTACAGGATTTCCTGTAATTCTCTCTTTGATACACTATCTAGTCGGCTCAATCTTGAACCCAATACCATACTCGATTCCCCCAAGCAATCGGTCGTGAAATTTGATTTTTTTCTCACACAAATTCATGACCGATGGTTTTGCAAATTGCGGTACCAAGCCTAATGTCCTTCAAAGTTAATCTAAAGAATTTGCAGATGATTGAGCTATGGCGCGTATTGTAAGAATGAAAAAAAGCCGCGCATATCATTTCGACAGAGATACGTTCTTCATGCTTGATTTGAAGGGGTTTGTAACGAAAAGAAGTGCTCGGTTTAGACTATGAAACTTCAGGGGATACGATCTATTTATTGTGGTAAAGCTGTGATACATCGATGCCGCTTCTGCGGCTACAGTATTGCTACTGCGGTACTACGACGACAGTTTAAGTTTACTAAGGTTTGACTATATGCTGTTCTTCAACCATTCCATCTGTTTATGTATTTAGCAGACCTTGGAGACTGAGTTGCTTTTATTAACCAAATAGGATCATTTACGATATACGAATCGGAATTGCATAGCTCACTTAGACATCTTTTGACGTAGGATGGACTGCAAAACGGTAGAATCTCTCTTTCTAGATTTGAATTTTGACGTCGGTACTATAAATTAGGATCAGTTGGAGGAGGAGGAGAAGGAGGAGGAGGAGGATTCTATTAACCGGATTTGGCAATTCTTCCACTGCTTCAGAGCCCGATGTAATTACCGACTGCTACATTTTTATTGCTATGAGCCCGTAGATACGTACGTTGTGTTTAGATCCCGAACCGTGAAGTCAAGTTGAATACCTCAATTGCTTCCACGAGAGTAACTCGGGAGCAACTTGACTATAGCACCGTGGGTGGTGTATTAACTTCTCCTCGAAGATGAAATGCTATCAAGGCCAAACTAGTTATAAGAGAATTCATGATCATAACTTGTGTCTGCACAGAAGAGCTTAAAAGCAAGCTGGTAGGTCTTGAACAACACAATTCGAATTCCTTTCTTTGTTATTCCCGCATCGCCTTTTGTCTGATAGAACTCTTTTGAACTAGGAATGCATCGTGAGGACTGTTTCTTCTTTTTCACGAGTTCCTTATAACAAACACAAAGAAACTACTTTTAGACTTCAAGATGGAACTCAACAACTGGGGGCAGCACAACCACAAGAAATTCGATTACCAATATCTGAGAGAAGGTCCTCAACATGATGAAACATGGACAGTTATTATTCGGGGTAAGCTCCAGGACATCTTTACATCTGTTCAGACACTAATTTTATTTTAGCTGACGGCCAGGAATACGGAAAAGGTGTAGCAAAGAATAAACGTGATGCTGAAGAGGCAGCAGCGAGAGAAGCGTTGCAAGCGGCTCAACAACAATGATTTTGTGTCCGAATGAATCTCTGTGATAATTTATATAGCATGGACGACTGGATATCTGATCTTCCGCCCTTTAATCTTTTTCTATTATCTAATATTACTGACTAGTACTCATAAGTTCGTAGCCTAGATGTATATTATAGTAAATTGTGTTTCTGACGTTATCATTCCCCGTGATCTACACCCAGCATATTCAAGTTGGTAGCTAGCTAAATATTTTTTCCCCCCGTCACTGATTGATGACATCTAGCTTTAGCTCTACTTCAAGGTAGAGACAACTCTGAACAAATATACTTACCACAAGGACCGAATTTACAATAAAGATATGAGCCCGATTGTCACCGGTATCAGGGATTATCGAATCAAATAAATATCACTTTCTCTTAAGATCAGGTCTTTTGAGCGATATGTAAGGAAACTGGTTTTTTCGACTTACTCTATGTGAGTCACTAAGCATAGGTCATTGTTATGTTTGTGTTACGAGAAACAGACATTTATGAGGCCGACTCCAGGCAAAATCTAGTTTTTGGTATCACGAGTTTGGGCACTTAGAAATCCGATTACCGATCTTTAAGCTTTGCCAGTCTCCTCGAAGTTCTCACCTTCTGGGCTGAATTTCCCTTTCAATAAAGCTCCGATTAATAATAGCAGCCAGATCATTCGGGTACAGCTGCTTCAAGTTGAAGACGACTTCGAGAGCTCGAGGATTAGAAGATGTTAAAATATGATGTGAGAGCACCTGAGTTGACCTGATTCAAGATTAGCCAACAAAAATCTAGTGCCCAAGCGCATCGTGAATCACAGACTACCATACATCAACTTTGGTTGATCGTCATGTTGTTTGTCTAGGAGAGACTAGGCTGGATCGCTAGAGTCTTTACGTGAAAGTTTTAGCCCGAATCCGTCACCAATGTGGTTGTGTTTGGACCAGCAGGCTTTGACTTTCTTGGCCTGGGAAAAGTTTGTTTAGAGTCCGTCACCTACGTATTGGTCAGTTAGTTATACCCAGGCAAATACACACTGGCTCACAATCAAAACATCGTTATCAGCGTTGTCAAATTGCTTTACGTCAATACACGGTTTATCGGCCCATCTCTGGGGATCACTTGTCCACCAATTGAATACTTCGAGTCTGCTTTTTTGTCACCGATCACAGCATCGTACTTCCTGTACAAGAACATCTTCTTCAAAGGCTAGATTTGGGATCTGTCTTGCACTTTATAGGGCCTGTACACAATGTCAGAAGAAATGAATCTTGAGATTGAGATTGATAGGAATTTGGTCGAGTGATAGTGAACCTAGGTAAGTAGGCCGTGCTAACGAGTATTCCATTTCTTCTTCTTCTTCTTCCTCCTCCTCCTCCTCCTGTAAAAGGCTGTGCTAACGAGTATACCATTTCATCCTCCTCCTCCCTCCTGCTCCATAGGTGTACTTAGTAGAAGGTGCCAGTAACTCGGTTACCTAAGTCTGGACCTTCACCCAAGCAAAGTTCTCACGAGCCAGGTAGTCAGAAGACTCATACAACCGCGGTCCTGTCAACACCTGAGCAACCTAGGCAAGCTTCTTTGGAGTGGCCTGTATCTGTTGATTTCATCCGGTTATTAATACTCATAATACACCTGGTCTCTCATATCTTTTAAGGTGGATGTGGATAAGTATAACTCTTTGAACTTGACTCGCTCGTCTTTGCTGAGTTTTCATCTCTAATACTAACGGAATGGTCTCTCCTTCACTAACGCATATTCCTGATATCCTCATCAACAGATTTAAGTCTCACCCTAAACTACACATCGGGCTTTTGATCGTGATCTATCTCTTCACTGTTCGACAGCTTCGTTGGCGGCGCTATAACAAAATACACCGCAGGTACCACCTTCAACTCGTGAGAAACCTTTGGCTACAAGCCGTGCTCGCTTTGTGCCATTTGATTTAATATTAAAGACCCATCGGCATTTAATTGCCTTTCGTCCTTTTGGTAGTGTGACCACATCAAAGACTTTTCGTTTTTTAAGTTGTTCGATTTCATACTCTCCAGCTTCCTGCCACTGACTACGTAAGTCTTTAGGCATATTGCGCAATTCAGTGAAAGAAGTCCAGGTGTGAACAAAATCTTTGTTATCCCAGTCTTCTTGACTTAAATCATGATCATGACTTATGATATGCTCAAAAGGCCATAAGTCTAGAAAAGTGCATGCTTGGAAAAGTAAAATTCAAAGTAACTGAATTCCTCCTTCTTGAGTAATTCTGTGAAACTTGGTTTGACTGAAGTGTTCAAGATTGTTTTCGAATGAAGCGATTTGCATTGTTTCTTTTACCGGATTCTCAGGGGGTGGTGAAGAAGGTGGAGTAGGAAATCTGAGCTTGATACTTGATTCATCTTGAGAGGATGAAGGGGAAGGAGAACGCGAGCGCCATGATTGATGTGAAGGTCCAGCTCCTGGAGTTTGATCATCAGCGTGATCGCCTCGACGAGAGGAACCTTCCATCTCCATGTCGTCCTCTCTCTCTCCTGAAAAATCATCTCTTTCAGGTGATGTATCAGCTAAAGATTTTTCCAGTTCGGAAAGTTTTCTTTTCGAAAATTCTTTCCTTCCTCCTTTCTTTCTAGTTCACTTTCCCCGTGGAATTTTCTGTACGCTTCCTCTTTCCCAATCATCACTTCTGCCTCTCCAAGGTTCTGTCCGAGTTCTGGTGGATCTCCGAGGTGGATCAGGTGCTGCGGGTGGAGGCGCACTAGCTGGTTCGGTCTCAGGTTCAGGCGGACGAGTCCTGGACCTGGTCCTCGGAGGGGATGATGCTTTTCCCTTTCCTTTAGTGGCGGAACTTGGTGCAGGGTCATTATCGTCGTCATCATCTCCATCGGTGGAGGAATCTTCTCCTCCTCCAGGAGGGAAGAGCTCTTTTCGTGGTGGCTTGTTCTGCTGCTTCTTGGACCATTCATAGAATTCTTCCAGGTCTAATGGCAGCTCAAGCTCCCCACAAATTTTAGATGACGACTTAGGTTTAAAATGTCCCTTTAAGTCTTTTACAAATTGTTTCCACAATTCTGGGTCAATTTCTGGAGGTAAAGGATCTTTGGTTTCTCCAGGTGTTTCAAAGACAGTTGTGTAGGAATTTTCATCCTCTTCGATCACTTCATCCTTCTTAACTCTGGGGAAATATGATTCTAGCCATAATGCTTGTGGAGAGACAAATAAGGAATTGTCTTTAAGCATAAATAACCAAGCTTTAGATCCCTGGTGATAACCCATAAAAAGCATTAACTCAGACTTAGGAGAGAGCTTGTTTTTATGCTTTTCTTTAGGTAAAAATACATAAGCTGCACATCCCCATACTCTGAAATAAGAGACGTCTGGTTTCTTTTTAATAAATAATTCAATGGGGTTACACCATTTGTACGAGCTAATGGTGTGCGAGCAGTGATGTGTACAGCAGTAGCAAGCGAGAATTCCCACCAAGAGGGAGCTCCGTTTGCGTGCCAACGCATGGATTCTGATTTATCCATAAGCGTTCTCAACATCCTCTCTGCACAACCATTTTGCTGATGTATATAAGGAGCTGAAATTTGTAGTGTAATCCCATATTTGATCAGTGTTTCTCGGAAATCATTAGATACAAGTTCCCCTCCTAAATCACAGCGTACTGTTTTTATTTTATATCCTGTTTCCTTTTCTGCCCATTTTTTAGATTGTTTGAAAGCATCAAGTGCTTCATTTTTGCGGTGCAAAAAATAGATAACAGGATATGAGGAGTAGTCGTCTACAACGCAGATAACATACTTGTATTTGTGATATGAGGGCACAGCAAATTCCTTTAAATCATAATGAACAAGTTCAAGTGGTCTTGATGCTCGTGAATCTGATTTAGGATAGGGTTTAGAGTGCATTTTTCCTAAAGCACATCCTCTACAAACTACAGATTCATCCGGGACCTTAAATTTAGATACACCTTTAGTGTGTTTAAATATTTTGCGCATTGCAGGTTTTCCTGCATGTCCAAAGCGATTATGCCAGAGCTCAAAGTTTTCTCTCTTGACTAGAGTCATTGCTTTTTCAGCCTGCACAATTTTTGTTTGTAACCAGTAGATCTCCTGGGTGCATAGGAAAGAATGAACAAAGCAATTTATCAGTCGAGTTAGAACGAAGTTGTATATGTCCCTCTCTGCCAATACTGTGATATCCTTGTTGGAACAGTAGGCCTTGAGAGAGTAGACGTTGCGTGCTTTGGGGCATATAAAATACAGGGTACAGAGTTATGTTCTGTTCCTGGCCTTCTTCGTCGATGTGTTGGACAAATACAGTACCATATCCTTCCATGAATGATTCAGATTTATTATCAGCAGTTTGAATAGGTTTTGGCTTATCAAATGCTTCATAATGTGCGAAGTCTTTAATGTCATATGTAAAATGACCACTTGCACCTGAATCTAAAATCCAAAAGACATCATCTGATCCTTTATACCGATCACAAATTTCATTTGATTGAAAATTTTTACATTCACGACAAACTACATCATTATTTACAGGTAAAGAAGTCTTTGTTACAAAGGCAGTTGAATGCCTAGGTAGATATTGCTGGTGCTGTTGCATTAACGCACACGGCATGTGGGTTGGACCACATTTAATTTCAGCTTCTTTCTGTTTAAACAATGGTAAGTCAGTTGGTGAATTTAATGAAAAATTGTCACGGTACCACCATTCAAGCCATTCATTCAATTCCCCATCGTAGAAGCATGGATCGGCTTCAACCCCAATATCCATTTCAGACCGTGTTTCAGCTGCTTCAGGACGCAAGTCCCAGTCCACATCCATTGAATTAATGGTGGATTCTGAAGCTGCGCAATGTCTGTCAAGAATAATAGGTTGCTTGCCTTTAGACTTCCTTGAACCTTTTTTACGAGGACGATTTTTGTACACAACAGGAGTTTCAATCTCCTGTTTGACAGATGAAGGAGGAGTGGAGAGTTTCTCCTCATCCTCGGGAGGTGGATCTATAAATTCCACCTCATCGTCTACGTAAATTTTGCGAGTAAGGAATTTGAAATCGCTGAAAGTGAGGGTCATTTGACCACAGAAGAATTCAACATAGTTATGCAAGAAGTCACGGTAAATATAGCGCTCGTAGAATTCTGGCGGCTCAGACGTACCATTTGAAGAAACACGAGGTGCATCCTTATAATAAGAAGCACTCCCATTTTTTACCCAAGATTTGAAGTCGTCATCAAAATCTTCTTGTTCCATACGGGCAAAATCTTCATATCCGTAGCAAGGCCATTTAGATTTATCGAGAGCAGAATCTACTAAAGAAAGCGTGTGAGTCCAGTCATGGATATCACCCAAATCTTGGGGATGCTCATAGAGCCACATACTTTCAAGATGCCAATGCAGGGGTTGATCCGAAAAATTTTCATTGCAAGTGGGTTGTTCCATTTTTTCAATGAATTGATCCCAATTAGGAGGAGCAGGGAAAAGTTCATGAGTCCTGGGTGCAGCATCATATTCTTCAGTCATTTCAAGATGTGGCGGCCATTGCCAGTCTTTGACCTTCTTATGTGCCTTTGCCCATAATTCTCTCTCTTTATTAAATTTACGAATCTCACCTCGCTTCTGGCCTTTAGACAACTTGTTTGGTTTGTCCTGTTTTACAGACATAGATGACTCGGCAATTTGAGGAGGACCATCCAATATTTCAATATCGGAGCCAAAGTCATTAATGTTAAGAACTGGACGTGTCATAAAAGCCATAGGAAGTTTGTGGATCGTAGGAAGAGGAGAATCAGAGTCAGAATCAGAATCAGACACATGAACAGCAGAATTGGCTTTCTGCTTACCCTTGTCCTTCTTATTCTTACTACCCCCTTTACCACGACGAGTCTTTTTAAAGTTCTTCTTATCCCCCTGTTCCTCCTGTTGAGTCTGTTTTTTATCTTTTTTATCTGGATGGGAGCTGCCTTCCTGGCGCTTCTTACCATCTTTTTTCTGTTTAGACCAACTTGGAGGACCATTAAAGTGACGACGCTCACCAGTTATACGAGATACCAAACTTGTTTGGGTGTGCCTACTACAATATTCATCTGTCACCGTTTGCTCCACAATAGCCAATGTTAAACTGGCATTTGTAGATAAAATGGTGGTCTTTAGATTATTATAAGACCTGGGAAGCGCTTTGAGGACATGGTAACCCCTGAAAGTTTCAGGAATTGCCATTCCATCAAGTTGAAGTCGCGCCAATAATTGTTTCAAGGAAGCAAATTGAGGCACAGGGTCCTTGCCTTCCTGAAATTCCCAGTCCATAAAATCACTAAAGTTTTGATATTTAAGTGGGGTGTGTGTAGTGCCATACTCCAGCACAATTTTATCCCACAACATTTTAGATGTAAATGAAGTTTTAGCATGACCGTCTGGATCTCCTGAAACTTGTGAATCCTCAAAAGAATTCATGTTGGAGCGTACATTAGCAGGGAGACGAAGTCCAATATAACCAATTGTTTTATCATCCGTGTTGTCCCAATCATTCTTCTTTTCCTGGAGATTAGCTCCTACAGAAACGAAGTGATGAGGATAATCAAGGAAATCAGTGGGTACTAGAGTGTCTATAACATCAGGCCTCGTAACTCGTCCTGTAACAATTCCCCAACATTCCTGAGCATGAAGGAGAGAAGTCATTGCTTCTTTCCACTCAAGGAAGTTAGTTCCGGAAAGCATAGGAACAGAGTTGATAAGTTTTTCAGCCATTGCGAAGTCTGTTGAGCGACAGTTAGTATGCTAACGTGCATCAACAAGTTATAGGCCGCTGGAACTGGATTATACTCCATAGAAGTATTCTACACCACGAAGATTTTTTAATTCTTAGAGTTGTTGAGTGTTATCCATCCATATATCCATCTCCTATCTGGGCAAACGCCCCAGACTAGGCAAAAGTAAATACTAAAAAACAAAACACTACACACCGATAGAAAGTCATTCAGAAAGGATACTGCAATCATGGACTTTTTACTTCCTGCCATTCTGACTATAAATCATGGTGCATCGTCCTCAGCAATTAAGCCTCATGACATCGATTAAGGAGCTTATTAACTCCCCATGATTTTGCACAGAAGTGCAGTCAGGCAGCCTTTCGGCTAGCTGCAAGCCATAACAATTGTCATGCAGTGCAAAACTGCTCCCCCTGTCAAAACAACGAAGCTGTTACACACAGACGACATCATTTATCAAGGTAAAGGACGACTCTCTATCAAGACAGAACGAGTTTTCTGTCCAGATAAGGCTTTACAGAAGTTGCAGTGTTTGACCACCACAGTCCATAGCACATACCACATTCTACTAGACGTAGAAGGGACTTAAGGTGCATAGGGGAAGGAAATTTCTACGATGAGCCTTGTAGGGTACATATTACTTGTGACACGCCCAACCTCACCGGAGTGACTACCTGGTTTATTGGTGGATAGCATTAAAGACTGATCCTTTATATAGGAACTCGTCCCAAGCATATGTTTGGGTTTTTGCCCTTCCCTACTCAGCCTTAAAGGTCACAACGAAGAGGTTTTGGGACAGTAATGTACCCAAAACAAACAAGCCCAACGTGTGCCTTCTCCACCTTTTCTCTAGGCGGGAGATTTAATGAAATACATGAATGGTAACTAGCCTAACCAACTCATAAGAATCTTAAAATCCCAGCAAAGCAAATGTCAGAAGACAACTACCTCGCCAGGCAGGTTCCCAACGCTTGGTTCACTCTACAAAGATGTCCAGAACCATCTGTGCAGGGGTGCAACCAGTGTTATTGCAGTCGGGGCCCATAACCTGTGAAGACAGCACATTATATGTGCAGTTTAAGCAAGAACTAAGTGATGACTACATCACCTTTGTTAGTAACTGGCAAAAGGTTGTTGTCTGAGAGTGAGGATAAGAGTAGAGAGCAGATAGACGAGCTAGATTGTTCAGGTAGAACGATAGGGAATACTGGTCTACGAGTACAGTATTTATACTACTATAGAATAGGAGTTTGAACCTTATCTAGCTAACTATACAGCTACAGCTATTTACTACAATCGTACTACATACGTCATAAATGTCATCATAGCTGTTACAAAGCTGTTAACCATCAAAGAGTGGTTAACGCTATTGGCTACATAAAATATGAGTAATACTACGTATTTACAGCATAATTAATCATCAACTTCATAATCATAATTACATCATTAGATGATTTGATCATATGATTATTATTATAATCAATATGATAATATGTCTTTTTGACAAAGTTTTGTGAAGTTGTTGAAAGACTCTTTCATGTACGTGGATAATAACTTTGAAGCAGAGGAAAATATCTGACCTGATCAATACCATCCTCTCTTTTGCCTAATATAACCAACAACGAATGCTTTCTGGAGCCCGATATATATGGGTTGATTGTACAATTTGTAGGCAACTCCTATAGATGGTTAACCACCTACAAGTGTCGAAGGAGTCAGGATGTCTTTGAAAGTGGGAGATTGGACCGTTAACGTTGACGATGCTAGCATTCATGCTATCAAGCACTCGTCGTGTGGAATCTTCTTTTACAATCATTCTCACTGCAGCCTGCTGTACAACATGTGTTCCCGTTTAAACATCAGCGAGTGGGCTCGAAAGGATGGGTCTACCTCCACATGACAACATTTCATCTGACGTCTCCATAGACATCACCCATCACTCCCTTCATGCGGGGGTGCGACACGTCATGCAAAGCTAGGACACTCAATCCAACAAATACAAGCTCTTAGCCGGTGGTCATTGGATGCATTTAAAATCCACATACCCGAGCACTTGTTACCTTGCTCCCACATAAACACTCCCCTTCACCTTAACTGGCTCGCCTCTCTCCATCAAAAAACTTTCTATCTTCCATAGGCTTCTTAGCATACTGAGTCGAGCCATTCCCTACTTGGAGGCACCACTGCGATTCAGGGTGCCTCTACCTTTCAATATCATTCAGGAGGCATTGCTGCGATTCAGGGTGCCTCCGTGTCCACCTATCTCTTCTCTGGGACATTATTCAACGAACCGATAGATGATTAGTTGATTTTTAAAGGTGTCTTTATAACAAACTAATCGTCTCGGTAAGTGAGCTTCTATGCTCCATTTCCGCTCCGTGCGCAGGACCCCAGGACTGTCCGCTATTTGCCTCCGTGGCTTCCATCTGGTCTACGTGACCAACTTTTCTCATCTTTATTTGTATGTAGTTGTATTGTCTTATTTACTGTTTTTCGTACTACATATAGATGACTCAAGCGCCATTTCTCCCAATCTCTTTTTTGCTGAGTCATCTAGGTGTGTACAATACATATCTATAAAGTTCTCCTACTCATCTCTTTTTCGCCGAGTCATCTATTTATCACTACTATACTCTTGCGCTCAAGCTCGCGTTACCCTCCCACCCTTCCCCTTTTAGTATTTAGTAGCATACCGAGTCGAGCCATTCTCTACTTGGAGGCACCGCTGCGATTCAGGGTGCCTCTACCTTTCAATATCATTCAGGAGACATCGCTGCGATTCAGGGTGCCTCCATGTTCACCTATCTCTTCTCTGGGACATTATTCAATGAACTGATAGACAATTAGCCTGATTTGTGTATTATGTAACCTGTGACATAATGCAGCTTGGTGAGTTCTATTCTTCAAGACCAGTAAAAATGCGTGCATATCAAAGGCTCCTTGTAGCCAGAGACCACAGTGAGTTGCCGAAATAATGAGAAATTGTTATGGGAATATTCACTTAGCACTATGCAAACTAGAGATATCTACTGGCTGCAATACGTACACTGGACTATGGGCAATACCAAACATGCTCGAAGCCGCTACAAAAGCAAGCACAAGCAGTCTGAAAAGCAAAAGAACAACCTTCAAGGATTACATGCCTCTGGAGCAGGCCACAGCAAGCCTAAACAGTATCCCAAACAATCTCTGCATGCATCTAGGAACAAGGAAAACATCCCTATCCCTCAATCTTCCCATCAGTCTTTCACCGCAAAAAGCCCTGTAAAAGATACCCAGAAGCGCACTGGTCTTGATACACCATACAAGAAGAAGTATGAAAGTGCCAAGAGACAGGTCCATCAGCTGAAAGCTTCACTCTCTGAGTCTCGGCAGAAGCAGGAGGAGCTGAAGACACAGTGGTCTCAGCAGAAGAAACGAGCGGAGCTTCTAGAGACTAGGTTGGGTATTCAGTTGGAAGAGACAAGAGAGGCAAAGAGAGAGGTCTTACGGCTTGTTGCAGAAGGGAAATGCCACGGTCTTCAATATGCTGATGACCGAAAAAAGCTGTGTAGCAGCATCCGTGCTCTGGAGAAGCAAGTTGTCCAGTTGGAAGCTAGTGCTCGTAGAGCATCTGTCAACTCCAAGAGTTGCTCATACAGATTTCCCAAACTCCAAGGAGGGCATGGGCATGTCTATTCGAAGGAAATGCGGGAGATAGCTAGGGAGATGGTGGAAACAGGGTGCTCTCGGAAAAAAGTTGGGTTGTTGATCCACCGAATTGCACGTACTTTTGGTATTGAGATAGGGGGTACTATGAGTGGGCGGACAGTTGGATGGGTCATTCTTGAGGGTGGAGTTGCAGTGAAGATGCAAATTGGATATGAACTGCTTCAGATGAAAGCTATGTAAATGTAGTTAACTTCAAAGAGCATTAGCTTACCGCTCTCTAAGGAGCGACACTTAGTGCAGACAGTACCTCTCACCGCAAACAAAACTATGAAGCTAAACATGGTGCATGGCAGGTCCCTGACTATCAATCCGGAAACCTCGAGGTCTCCGAATCATCGATTCCATGTGTGCGAATGTTCTGTGTAGATGCGACGCTCGACCATAGTAGCCAAACCTCTGTCGACAGTTGGAAAGAACAGGTGAAGGACATTGTCTACGTCTTCAATCGTTTGCCACTCTCACAAAGGCTAAACCGGAAATTTACAATCCGAAAGTTTCTTGAAGTCATAAAGGGTATGAATGGTGACCACGCCAATAACGAAAAATGCTCGGCCGATGGGATCAAGTCCTGGAAGAGAGAAGAGGTTGTAAGTGAATTAGGCGAGAAGAAGCTTCAGTCGATGGTCTTGGCTGACCTTATCCTGTATCTT
Source organism: Dendrothele bispora CBS 962.96 (assembly GCA_004369135.1). Classification (NCBI taxonomy): domain Eukaryota; kingdom Fungi; phylum Basidiomycota; class Agaricomycetes; order Agaricales; genus Dendrothele; species Dendrothele bispora. The sequence continues at coordinate 82,559 of ML179380.1, forward strand.
GCATCCTGGAATGCAAAAAAAATTGTGGATGTTGGGGGGATAGACGAGTGGAATCGGTTGACTCCAGACCAGCAAGCAGACAAGGATGCGCAACTGATGAAGGATATCATGAGAGACCTAGGAGAGGCCGAGTATGAGAAACTTTCTGATACAGATAAACGGGAATTGAGCTTATTCATATGGGCGGGGTGCTGTATGCACAAGGACCAGAATAGCTTCAAGGGGGGGAATGCTGAGATGATGGCAGAATGGGTAAAGTTGGGTGTTGATCCACCAGTATTGCTTGCGAACAAAGCAAACTCGGCAGTTCTCCATCGCATTCTCAATCCTTCTATCAAAAACATCGACAAACTCACCTAAGAGGAGAAGAATGCACTAGAGGCATCAACACGCAGTGGTGTTAAAGCCTCTGCCCTTGCAGGAGGAGTTTTCAATAACAAGAACGACAAAAAAGGACAAGGAGACGTTCATACCAACCACTTCAAGTCCGAGTATGGTGCTTTCCACAAACGTTTCCCTGACACAAGTAATACTCGCTTTGGGAGTCATGGGCTCGCTTGTGCCGAGCTAATCAAACACCTAGACAAGTTCATTCAGCAGATCCGACTTGTAAAACAATCCCGCACTTACACAAACATTGAATCGAATCTTCTCAAAGCACTCCGAGACAAACCTACACTGACTGAGATGTGTGCCATGGTGATCTATATGAATACCATCTCCCATCCATATATGTGTGTTATCCATGGTCCTGGAACTGAAAATGTAAATGCGTTGGATCTAGGACCTTTGCATACCCAAGTGCAAGAACACATACAGAAAATCCTCGATAATCCCGAAATTTTGTTTGACTCTGACATCTCATTCAAAACCGCAACACTCAATGGGCAGCCCTGGGAGGATAGCGACTCTATAGAATCCGTATTCAAGATGGCACCCGACCTCCCCCAACTGCAGCCAATCACACTTGCCTTTTTTCGTGGTTCCTTACCTACTTGGAAACGGTTTTCTTCAGAGTTTGCTCCCAGTGGTTTAATAGATGAAGCCTCTGCGGATGAGAAGCAACTTGCATGGATGCCATCGACAAACAATGCCAATGAGGGCCGTTTGGGACATCTATGTGTCACTCTGAGAAACAAGCCAACGTTGACGTTACATCAATACAACGCTCAGGCAATGTACTCACGGAATGACACTATAGATTTCATGATGGCTCTCTTTGAGGAAGAGGACCACGCATATATTCGTCATGAGGCGCGTCGGCTTGATGAGAACAAGTTGGAGAAGAGGTGGAAAGCAGCCCAGGAGGAGTTCTGAACATGCTTGGTTCAAATGAACCAAGAGAAGGAAGAGGCGAAGAAGCAACGTGCCTGGGAACAGCGTGAGAAGCTTCTCAAGATTCAATTGATTAAGAGTCTCTCTGATCTAGAATGTTGTCCGGCAGGTCACCGTGCATGGACGAGGGCACTCCTTGATGATCAACTTGATGCCCTGCAATTCAGAGGGGCCTCAGAAATACCAGTTAAATCCGCTATACCATGACTTGCTCAAAAATGTGAGGCTTTGAAGCTCGGTTTCAAGTTGTACACTCAGAAGTTGTTGGAAATTGGCAGAAGACATGGAGATACTCTCATCCTGTCAGAAAATCTGATTTGCGATGACCCTGTGGTAGTTGATGATGCCATAGATGAGGAAGAAGTTGAAATGGAGGAGGATTAGGAGGTATTAGAAATCATTTATTATGTATCAATCAAATCTACAACTTGTGTCTACTTCTAGTAATACATTTTCACTAATAAATCATTTTGTGGTACTCAAATATCATACCCACACTTATACTCAAGCAGAACGGTGCATTTTCGACAGGAGAGCGGGAGACGGACAGGTTTAGAGGTGGCTGTGTGCTTAGTCAGTGGGATTGCTCACCTCCATAAGTAACTTAAGGGAAAGTCTCGACTCTCGACACAGTCAACCAGGAGTCACGTGTTGTTTGGCTCAGCTCCACAAGTAAACAAAAATCGTGAGTGGGAAAAAAACAAAACTGGTCTAACATTTTTAAACTAGCTGTAATAGACCATATTAGCAACGCCATTTTTGTGATTTTCGGAGTTGTCCGAACTGTTTTCGGTTATGCTTCAGTTATGTCTATGGGGAACAACGAAGTGTGGAGTGACCAGAGGCTGCCGTGCATGCCGAATGGTCAGATACATGGCGCTTATGCAGATTCCTTAAGTGCATACTTCCGGAACCCGTTGCTAATATGGTCTAATATCTGCACTCGACATAAAGTTGTTCGCTATTTGTTTGTATTTGTCTCTCCCGTGCCTTGGTATGTAAGTTTTCCAAGGCCGAAAAACCCCGGAAAAGCCTGGCAAAGCAAAACTTGACTAATCACAATGTAAAAGCCTTGACATTTCCTCCCTTCGACATCTCACCGTTGTACCTTTGGGCCAGTCTGCATACCATGAAGGATATCTCCACGTTTCTGCCCACTGTACACCCCGTATGAGATGAGTTTCCGTGCTGCACAGTTGCCCCTTTACCCACCAGGTATGGGAGAAACAAATACAAATAAACAGTGAGTGATTTTTTATCGAAATGCAAAACCCTATAGTGCAGAATGAGGTTGTACATGGTAGTTGCACAGCCACCAACACGAGTAGGTCCTCCCAAAGTTGGTCTCGTAGTAGGTTGCATAAATGTCTTATTATGCAACATTTGGTTGTTTTTATACTCACTTTTCACACAAATAACCGCTGTAGGGCCTGCTTGCGTGGCACCACCCACTACCTCAATGCTTCAACCACACCAACCCAAACTTAATACAAAACTTTCTTTGTATGAGCCAAAAAGCATATCATCACATTCAAAAACGTAACATAAACAACCATGATGTCCCCCCACTAGTTACAACAGCAGTCCTCAATATGAGCTAAAAAGACCATTCACCAAAACCGCAAAGCAAAAAACATTTATTGTTTTACCAACAAGGAGATGTGTTTCGCCGCTAACGCCTTGACCACAGGGTTCTCCAATGCCTCTAGGACCTGCCCTCATTCTTCACCGGAAATATAGTCCTCCCAGTCCAATAATACGTTTAAATTCTCACTAGGCAATGCAACGCATTCAATCTGTCAACAAAGAGCTCAATATCAATTTTCACCCTCTAACGAAATCACCTTTGGAATTTTTCCCACCAGCTGGACAGTATCCAAAATTTCCCCCTTCACAATCAAGCAAAAACGTGTCATGTGTTCGACTGACTTCAATGTTGTCCTACGTTGTCCAATGCAGCTACTAGCCGTCGGGTCCCCACTGTAAAGTTGTCACGATGTTCCTTTTTCAATCTTCCACGTGCATTACAGGTGATCTCAAGCACGTCCAAAAGGCCAGTCCTTTAACGATACAAGAGCAAATCATCAAAAGACCTATTCAAAACCAAACAACAACTGACCTAACATTGTCCACCAAACCAGAGTCTTTTATCGGATGAGCAACGCAACAAACCACCCAATCACGAAGTTCGTTCATGACGAAAGAAATCAAAGAACGTGACTCTCCGTCAATCGTAACAGACCAAGAATTTGCGCACAGGTGTTCGTAACCTTCGTTAAACGCCCGAATACATCCCTGACCCGTCAAGGGACGCACTTAACAAAATCGGTCACCCACATATCTGATCCCTTGATTCAGTTCACTTTCAAAGGCAAAGAAATCAGTATACACCAGTAGCGCTAGCATCCCCCAACCACATGCACAATATTTTGACAAAGCTCTCCCGGCATTCCTGCCTTGTGATTCGTGAACCGTTTATCAAGGCCACTCAATGAGCGAGTGTCAAAACAGGAGGGACACCACATAGTCACGCGTTGCGAAATTCACATGGGCGGACCACCGGGCCGCGATCTTACGGACCAGGACCAAAAATGCATTTGTCTGCCAAAATGTGCAAACGGGAACTGCACGATAAGACCCACTACTTAAGGTAGCAGGAATGACTATGGAGTTTTTCCTGATATGATGGCCATCTTCTTTAATGATGCTTATAGTATAACCGGTGTAGGGCCTGCTGGCGCGGCACTGCCCGCTACCTAATCCATACCTCAACCCAATCAGTTGACATCTTTCCGTGAAGTATAACATCTTTCCATCAAGAATATAATCGGTGCAGGGCTTGTTACTTTAACTGGTGTAGGGCTTAGTACTTACTATATCAAAGTATCCTCTACGCCACGCAACCTCTGAGAGAGAAAGTGAAGAGATACAACAACTGAGCCAAAAGTGATATGATTATCGATGTAATCCTTGAGTATTTCCAGGTACCACATTATCTAAAGAACTTTGAGGTATGAAAAGTTGATTACAAACAAGTGACGCTTCAGGTTTTCAAAATTCTCGAAGTCGACGAGAGAGAAAGTAAAGTGATCCGATTATTGATGCAATTATCGTGTATTTCCAGTTACTACATTAAAGCATCCATATTTGTATAGCTCTCGTTACTATACTAAAGTATCCTACATCAGTCTCCGAATACACCATGCGGGAAACAAAACTTGAGAGAAAGTGTAGAGTGTGTGGCTCCTTTCATGCACACGTAGAAGGCCCAATGGCCAAAATAACAAGCCAACAGGTTAGATTGGGCGTACGTGACACGAAAGAAAACAATAACTAAGGAAAACGGCACGTGGCCACGTAAATGTACGGATATAGGCAAAAATGATGGAATTAGTACTCTAAGAATTTTATATACTCCCTGACCAAATCAATCCATGGGTTTGATTTCCTTCAACATAGCTGGATATGTGCATGTAAGAATAAGAAAATTAGGAGTAGCAATAGGAAATAAGAAACAGTTGCGTTGATTTCTTTTGACATAAATGAAAATGTGCATGCAAGTTTGAGGGATTAAAGATAGGAGTAGGGGTAGGATATAAGAAGTTGAATTGGCTTGGAATCGGCTGATGACAAGGGAGTGAAGCTGAGTAAGAGGCATGAGGGAAGAGTTGTGGGAGTGATTGTTAAATATGACCAGCCTGAGATCATTGAACACACAGAAATTTGTCTGCGGGGCCACCCCAGTAGACCCAGCTACTGGTCGTCCATCAATAACCTGGTTAGGCTAGCTCAGCACAAGGATGAGGGGAGGGGCACCAGGTGAAAGTCTGGACTTCGCATCACACCAGTATCTAATATCTGGAGGGGCCGCCTTGGAAGACTCAGCTACCAATCGTCCACGCTAGTCTAAACCTCACTTGCTTTTCTCATCCGAGTCTGAATTCTCCTCTTCCCCTGGATTCTCCTCTTCTCCTGAGCTCTCCTCTTCCTCTGAGCTCTCCTCTTTGCTTGAGTTCTCATCCGCATCCAAGTTTCTATCCAAACTGGAATTTTCGGACCCATCCACTTCGACCTCCACGTCCGAATCCATGTCGATCTGAACTCCAGTTATAGTGATTGTGATGGAAGTATTGTTTCCCATCACTGCACAAGCTGACAGGCTCTCGAATGTGCCTGCATTCATCTCCTCTTTGCTGTCGCTCTCCTACAAGTCCGAATTGTCGGACAATACACCTCCATCTGGCTCTGCCGGGATACGTGATGTTCCGATATCCTTTCCTCTCTTCCAGCTTTCTCCCCTATTCCCTCCCCCACAATAACCCTGAACAGGGTTATTTCTTTCACAAACTTGGGCTGAACAGCCTCCTTGGTACTTTTTACCATAGGAGTTTGGCTGTCCAGGTCGAGAGGCATACCGCACTATTGTTTTACCCAGTTTATGATTTTTGGGTAGTGATTCCAGTAATGCCGGTGGGTTGATTTGGGGTGGGAGGGGTGGGATTCGAGGTGCCGCACTAGAATTATCGGCTTGTTGAGGTGATAGGGGGGGTAGTAACTTTGGGAATGGAATAGGAGGGGGGAAAATAGGTGAAATCGGCGGCCGGGCAGGATATGCCCAATTAATCAGAACTGGCAGCCAAATTACAGGTGGTGGAGCCGGGAATTGTGTCCAATTAGCTGGAACTGGCGGCCAACTTACAGGCACCAGTGGGATCGACGGCCCATTTGGAATTAGCTGGCATGGGGAAGAAGGTTGGGGCATGGTCATGGGGTCATCAACAAGGTTTGTCCCATGCTGTCCGGGTTCTACTGTCTCGTGCGGTTTTGTTTCTTGCTTTGGCTGTTGGTTCCGGCGGTCTGCCCGTCGTTTTGCATGTCGCCGGTCCGATTCGGCCATTTCTTCTTCAATTTTGCGGATTTCCTCTTTGAGTAGTGCTTCTTCTTGGTCTATTTTTTCTATTTCTCATTGATATTCTTCAATTTCTCGTCGCCTAGATTCTTCTCGACGTCGTTTGTATTCTTCTGGAAGTTTAAATGGTCTTGATGCTGAGATGTCTGAATAGGGAAATGTATTTGAGTCAGGTCTTATGACCCCAGCAGTCTGTGGGGTTGACAACATGTCTAGTTTGGGGTGGTCCGGAGTCTTTGGTCTTAAGTTGTCTGTCTGTATTAGCCAGTTGTTCGGGCTGGTCATGGGTCTACACGAGTCTCGTGCACTTTGACCCTCTGCCATTCCCGCCGTAGATGGTTGTCGTTGTCCAGTAGTAAGCGGTTAGTCTCCGCTGGTGTCGAAATCCGGTCCCGAGCCAAGTACGCAACAACCTGACATCTGTCAAGGTGCTAAAAAAAGTGTAGAGTGTGTGGCTCCTTTCACGCACATGTAGAAGGCCCGATGGCCAAAATAGCAAGCCAACAGGTTAGATTGGGTATACGTGACACGAAAGAAAACAATAACTAAGGAAAACGGCACGTGGCCACGTAAATGTACGGATATAGGTGAAAATGACGGAATAAGTACTCTAAGAATTTAATATGCTCTACAGACAGTGAACCGACAATTGCTGTAATTATAAAGTCCTCCAGCGAAAATTGATCTGATTATCAATGTTATTGAGCATCTGCAATGCTCAGCAGACTTGTAACTCTACCTTCTGTGCAGAAAACGGTCCCAATCCCAAAGAGTGAATGACCTGTAACATGTGCTCTAACGTGTTTTTATTACCGGTGATACAATCTACAGTTTGAACAAAATGGGATGTATCGACAAATCCAATACTAAGAGCCTTACAAACATCTGAATGTCCTGTAAAACATGCACCTGTAAAGATGCAATATTGTGTTATGGAGATCTGCAGGTTGGAGTGTACCTTGCCAGTTTATCCCAAGCTTGGCTGCACATTGCCTCATAACCGAAAAATCGTCACTGAAGGGACTACATCTAGATCCATCTAGGAAATCACCAGTGAGCATATCAAGCAACAAATTGCGTCCGTCCGGGGTACTTGTGGTTGTTTTAGGAACTGTTGAAGTTGAGGGCTCGGACATACACGAATGGGCAAGAGATAGGGGTGCTACTAAACCGACAAGGGGTTTATTATTCTTCTCGTGCGGTAAAGTGTTCTCGGCAACGCCGGGGTACTCACAAATGGCTAAAGACCTTCACGAGTCAGGGTCATCAACGGGTACCTGTGGGTTGATCCGTGGAAAAACCCGCGGGTTTAGTGACCCACGGGTCAGGTACCCGTTTCACACGGATCGCTGATGAGTCACAGGTCAAGCTCTCTACTTTTGATGAGTACAAGTGGGTCAGCCCTATTTTTTGTTGTAAATTAATTATAAGTATTAAATCAATTTGAATCAGGTGACAGGTCTCAGATAGATGTTAGCTAAATGTGTGGCCATCTTAACACTTGTGTAGTGTGTGTGCAAGTTGATACTCTACTATTTTGGGAGTATACATTAAAATATCAGTTGAAATTAACTCCTATCATGAGCAACACACTACATATTATACATCATCTTGAAGGTGAGAGAAAACCACTCATTTTTCATTTCAAGAAGTAGTGACAAAAACTCTCTCCTCATTACAGGGTTTCCTGAAAATAATGGCAATCACGTTTTTTTTCCGCGAGATACCTAAAATAGTAACTCAGCTTAGTAGCTGCCCTTTTTAGGGCGCCGAAACGTTCGGGTGCAAGTCTTCTTGCTTCGTTACTGTAAACTCTGCCTATAAAAAATATTGCAGTATCGAAAAGACCCATTGATAGACCCAGATCTTCAAACGTAACGGTGTATATGTGCCGCAAAACAACCAATGCTGTGCAAGTACTTATCGGGCCGTTCCCAGGCCGTTCCCAGTGATCCCACATGCGCAAGGCATCTTCTATGAGGTTTGATCTTATTTTACAGGTTTCCATGAATGATCAAAAGCAACTGATGCATTTTCTGAGGAACGAAGCAAGAGCAGAGGGTAACACAAGGTCTGAGTACTTGAAAGTGAAGAAATGCCATATTAGGAATCTCGCGGAAAAAAAAAACGTGATTGCCATTATTTTCAGGAATCCCTGTAATTAGTTGACTTTTTTTAAATTGTGGCACTATGTATTTACAGAGGAAAGGTAACTAATAAAAATCTGGAAGTTTGGACACTGTGTAGATATCAACAATCTGCACAAATTACATTTATAGAGCCTAACACCAAGCTCAATGGCTGGAGGTAGGAATGAGAATATGTGCCAGAAACAAACAAAAAGGGTTTTCTATTCCCTGAATAGCTCATATAGTTAAATTAATACATTTATGTAAGTCATAGTAATGGATTAACTTCCTTACAAATTTTCAGATTTTTTGACCATGCTGTTGTTGAGAATCAGCGGCCATAACATTGGTGAGTCAATACTTAGAAAGTCACATGACTTTGAAATTTCAGTGTCTTTACAATGTTTTCATTGTCCGTTCTCATCAACGGGCCACGGCGTGGTCAAAAAATCTGGAAATTTGTACAGAAACAAATTGAATAATGTAGATTATGGATATGTATTAATTTCTATTATTTACAGAGTCCCTGTACTCCATTTACAGTGTTCCATGACTGTATCTTATATATGTGGTTATATTGACTTCAAAATAATACATAAAATCTGGATACACAGTGTTGTTTTGTTTTTCAAATTTTGCATAGTTTGACCCATGGGTACCTGCAGACTCGCGGGTTTTTGACCCATGGGTCAGTGACCCGTTTCCCACGGATCTTTAGTGGGTCACGGGTCAGCACTTTTTGAGTGTGAGTACCCGTCTATGGGTCATGGGTCTGACCCGACCCAGACTCGTGAAGGTCTTTACAAATGGCAGTCACAGACTGAGCGGCAAGATGACTAGGAGCTAGAGAGACAGGAATTGTTGAAGTGAGACATTATTGGCAGGACTCACAAGGACCAAAGGAATTCAAATACGACGGTGGGGAAGCTACGGGTTGAGTGTGTACCGGTTCACATAAAAGTTGTTGAAGGATGTGGGCAAGTCTGGTTCGGACGTTTTGGTGCAGGCTATTTGAACATCGGTGCCTAATATCAACTGGGTCCCGGGAGGACAGTATGGACTGATAAGGGCTTCAATCGTGAAAGTGACAGCTCTCGAGGGATTGACTTTGATGGAAGGGGGGTTGCGTCAGTGTGTTCGAGTTTGTGTTGAAACGCAAAGTCAGATGAAAGCACCGTGTTGGTGAGTCGAAAGTCGCAATGAAAGCAAGTTACGGGGATATCGCGAATGGCGAGAAGGGACATGGTGGTAGCAAAGAACAAGGTTTGCGGGTAAGTTACGTGGCTTGTTTCAGAATGACACCAGTGGTCACAGGACTGGCGGCCCGGGGTCTGGGGAATGAAGCAGTCTGAGGGACCAGAAATGCATTTACCAGCCAAATGATCGGAGACATGGTTTTTGGGGTAACTGCACAACAAGACCCACTACTTAAGGTAGTGGAAATGAAAAGCAGACAAGATCTATTATTGTAAAAATAAATAGGTATGTACTGGGTGGAAGCGAAAATACAAAATTCAATGAGTGAGGTAGAAGCGTCAGAACATTTGGTTTGGAAGCCTGAGATTAATCAGGTTCGACTCTGTGATCATCACAACCCTGATTTACTAGAATTAAATCTCATATGAAGAACCGAGTCCCGCTGCCAGCAATGGTCAAGGAACACCACAAACCTTTCAAGGTACACTGTATCACCTCTATAGTAGTCTTTTTTTTTCCTCACTACCTTCTTTATCCTCCTTGTCGGAATCTCCCTTCTAGTCAAACTGGTCTACATCATGTGAGTCTTTTCCGTTAACGTTGTCACTGGCCAACCAACAGCTAGTATACACCGCCAATTCAACCGGTTATTGTTTTTCAGCTGGTTGTTCTGGTTGTTTCCAAGCTGAGGAACAATGATACATTTACCTGGACATCGGTGTTTCACCAGCTGGAGGTGTGTCCGGCTTGATTCCAGTACCTCAATTATTACTCAAATTCCAGCTGGCAGTTTCACGTATATTATTTAGCTTGGTAACCCTTGGTTGATATCATTTGATTACATAGTTTGTGATTTTGGCTTGTACACATATTATATTTCCAGTCAAGGAAAGGCTCGCATTTATCTGTCTATAAAACTATTATACATAGACACCCCAAGAGCAACTGAGCAAGAGCTTTGAGCTTTGACTTGAATGAAAATTTGAAGTGTTGGTGGCATTAAAATTGATTACATAAATTGACTCCGGAACAATACGGTCCTGTGATGTGATGTTCATTGTTTTATTAAGGTGCCATCTCACACGTGTCTAACGTTGACTTCAAACCTTCACTTGCTCTCAATTTTTGTCAGTCCTGTATTGCTCCCACTTTTTTCTTCGCTTCATTCACTGATACTTGATCCAACTCCAGTATCATAACTGAGTTTGAAAGTAAGTTTTGTCTTGACTGCCATTTTCTTGCTGTGCTGATTCCAGTACAGTGTAACTTGACTTAGACATCATACAATATAGAACAAGTGGCTGCGCAGCACTATGCAGCGGCACACTGTTCTGACTTACTAGGCGATGGAAGGCCGTAGGGACTTAAACTACTTAATGACCTTGTATATTAACAATAGTAACTACTTGTTTATATACTACAGAGAGAGGTGCACGGACCATTTACAGGTGTTTGTGCACATAATGGTAGACATACTACATATGGTAAGGTAAGGCAGCGCCGTACGCGCCTAAATGTTCAACATACAAAACGCTCTAAATACGGTGCATCCTTAGCTTCTTTTGATTTTCTTCAAGGTGCTGAATATATTTAATCATAAGTTCATGGCTTCGTATTTGCGAGTGGCTCGGGGTATCAGTGAGTTTTTCGTCCACTCACTGTGATAACCGTTACTAATTAAATAATGTGATCCTAATTCAGGCTGACAGATACAAAACCAATGTAGTCTTGTGTTAGAATGGGCCTTCAATTTGTTGGACAAATGATAGTAATGGAATTTGGTGAATGATTGAGCTGTGATAATAGATATAGTCTCAGGTGTACCAGTACTAGTTATTATTGTTCAATAGAAATCATATCATGATTATTCCATAAACACATTGAGAGCATTAAGATACTATATACATTAACCATAGCAATCAGCTTAATGCATCCTAATCTTCAGATGCCACCCAGCGGGGCCAGCAGATGTCTCCCACATGGGAATGGCCCCTCACTGGTCCCAGTTGCCGATTCCTGTAGATGCCAGCTCGAGACGTACTGGAATCCACATGACAGTTGCAGCCAGTCAGGTGATCAAATCCACCTGGCCAACAATTTGCGGTGTAGCTACAGAGTTGGGGTGTTTGTGCTATGAGGTATACATTATATGCTGTGCAAAACGGACAAACATTATTTCCGACACTTTGGCCGTTTTTTCAGCATTTTCCGAACCTTCTGTTGGTGTTTCCACACTTACAGCGTGACATGTGACATGTGCCCATTTTGAACTTCTTCCTTTGTTTCGAACTCTTTGATTTCCTGAACTTTGAGCGTGATGTGACATGGGTACTTTTCCGAACTTTTCAGCTCAATCTCCGAACATTCAACCAAGGTTCCAAAACATTCTTTGGCTATGTATTTATAGTTACTGGTTGATAAGCTGCATAAATACCTTTAACCTATTTAATATACTTGGAAATTATTTGTATTTATTTATCACTTGTCAATAGGAATCTGCTTGACATCTTGAAAAATATAGTTTTAATTCCCATTGGCAGCATTGCTATGTGTTCATTTGTTATTTCAAGTCAAATGGGATTAAGTACTTGGTTTCACTCTCAGGCTCTCTCCTTTAACTTTGAAAGTTCAAGGGGAAGAGCAAGGAACTTATTGCACATAGGCAATGGTCTCTTACTTATATGTCATTGTATGGGATTGTAAAATCTCTTTTATGCTCAGGCTATACCAATACTTATACCACTTCTCCTTTCCTTGTCCTTTACCTCAATTACCCCATTCTTTACATATCTTTGAATGCTATCACATCTTGGTGCCAGGTGGCAACCCCAGCCAAAAGTTATTGACTGAAAAAATGGAACTGCTATATTGAGCTTTCTGCTCTGACCTAGGTCATGTCTGTGAAAAGATTGTTTCAATGTATCTTGGGTTTAATTCCTCAAGACTTACAAAGCATTTAAAAACATAAGAGGAATAGAAACTGCTATGGTCGAACCTTGAGGCTTGTGATTATAATAATTACAATTGAAATTCAAATTAATAACACTGGGTGCAAATTTGTGTAATTCCTTGGAATTACAGAAACATTACAGTGGAATTATGCTAGGAATTGCTGTAAAATTTGGAATTACAGTGGAAATATATAAACCTTCTGTAATTCTTCTGTAATTTTTTGGAATTACACAAAATTGTTCCCAGTGCAACCACAACAAGAATGATAATGAAATAGTATCTGAAAGACATCATAAGCTGGGAAGATGCAATCTTATTGTGTGGACATATGCAAAGCAATGGGTCTACTTCATAACAGTATTCTGTCAGTCACCATCACAGTCAGTGAATTTATATTGATTTCATGCTATTCTCAAGTAGTCCCATACAAGTTGAATTAATAGACAAACACACAATAATGTTGCCAATGGGAGTTAAAAGATTTTTTCCAAGGTGTCAAGCAGACCCCTATTGGTCAATGGTAAGTGATAAATAAATACCAATAATTCCCAAGTATACTAAATAGGTTAAAATTATTTATACAAAATTAACCAATTATCAACCAGTAACTATGAATATGTAGCCAAAGAATGTTTGGGAACCTTGATTGAATGTTCGGAGATTGAGCTGCAAAGTTCGGAGAAGTGACCATGTCACGTCATGCTCAAAGTTCGGGTTGAAATCAAAGAGTTCAAAATAAAGGAAGAAGTTCAAAATGGGCATATGTCACATGTCACGCTATAAGTGTGGAAACACTAACAGAAGGTTCGGAAAAAGCTGAAAAAACGGCCAAAGTGTCGGAAATAATATTTGTCCGTTTTGCACAGCATAACATTACCACTTTTCGTGCAGACTACTTTACATGTTTCACCAAAAATTTTTTGACTTGTAGCATCCTTCAATGATCAACCAACTCTTCTGACAATGATGGCCTCTGTTTTGGCCCCCTACTCGGTTATGACTTGGACATTCCAGACAACCTTCTCTCTCGAGTCGGTATCTCCAAAGTCCTCATTCATACCGTCATTTTGAGGTCTCCTTGTCCTTCTCATCCTCCACATCATCGCAGCTACGACTTCCCTCGCAGGTCACTTCTTCTCCCTCTTCCTAGCCTCTCATGTGTTCACTACCATCTCCCTCATCATCACAATCATCACCACTGTCCTATCAATGGTTGGTCATAGCAGTCACTGCGAGGTCCAAGATTCTGGACTTGACTAATGAAGGGTTCGGAGTGGGGATTGGGAATGTGGTTTGGAGGGCGTTAGGTGCAGTGATTGCTTCTTGGATTGCAGTGATATTTATGCTGTTCATATGCTGTGCAAAACGGACAAATATTATTTCCAACACTTTGGCCATTTTTTCAGCATTTTTCGAACCTTCTCTTAGTGTTTCCACACTTATAGCGTGACATGTGACATATGCTCATTTCAAACTTTTTCCTTTATTTCGAACTCTTTGATTTCGACCCAAACTTTGAGCGTGACGTGACATGGACACTCTTCAGAACTTTTTCAGCTCAATCTCCAAACATTCAATCAAGGTTCTTTGGCTACGTATTCATAGTTACCGGTTGATAAGTAGTTAATTTTGTATAGATAATTTTAACCTATTTAGTATACTTTGAAATTATTTGTATCTATATATCACTTGTCAATAGGGATCTGCTCGACATCTTGAAAAACATAGTTCTAATTCCCATTGGCAGCATTGTTATGTGTTCATTTGTTATTTCAACTCAAATGAGATTACTTGGTTTCACTCTCAGGCTCTCTCCTTTAACCTCGAAAGGAAACTTATTGCAAATAAGCAATGGTCTCTTTTTATGTCTGGGATTGTAAAATCCCTTTTGTGCTATTCCAGTACTTATATCATTTTTTCTGACCTTGTCCTTTACTTCAAATACTCCATTCTTTACAAAACTTTGAATGCTATCACATCTTGGTGCCAGGTGGCAACCCCAGCCAAAAAATTATTGACTGAAAAAATGGAACTGCTATATTGAGGTTTTTGCTCTGACCTAGGTCCTCTCCATGTCTCTGTGAAAAGATTGCTTCAGTTTATCTTGGGTTTAATTCCTCAAGATTCACAAAATTATTGTAGATAATGACTTTTGATACTATTTAAAATATAGAAACTATTATGGTTCAACCTTGTGATTATGATATTTGGAATATGAATTTAAATTAATAACCACATCAAAAATGAAAATGAAATAGTATCTGGAAAACATTATAAGCTTGAAAGATGCAAACTTATTGTGTGGACATATGCAAAGCAATGGGTCTATTTCATAGCAATACCTTCAACCTTGTCAGTAAGTTTATATCAATTTTATGTTATTCTCAAGTAGTCCCTTATAAGTCAAATTAACAGACAAACACACAATAATGCTTAAAAAGATATTTTCTCAAGATGTCAAGCAGATCCCTATTGACAAGTGATATATAAATACAAATAATTCCAAAGTATACTAAATAGGTTAAAATTATTTATACAAAATTAACTACTTATCACCTGTTAACTATGAATACGTAGCCAAATAACCTTGAGTGAGTGTTCGGAGATTGAGCTGGAAAAGTTCTGAAGAGTGTCCATGTCACATCACGCTCAAAGTTCGGGTCGAAATCAAAGAGTTCGAAATAAAGGAAAAAGTTCGAAATGAGCATATGTCACATGTCACGCTATAAGTGTGGAAACACTAAGAGAAGGTTCGAAAAATGCTGAAAAAACGGCCAAAGTGTCGGAAATAATATTTGTCCGTTTTGCACAGCATATGTTCAAAAGTGGACAAAAATAAATTTCGACACTCCAGCTCTTTTTTGTCATTTTCCGACATTCCAACCAGTTCCTCCGATGCTTCGAGCGTGACTGTGACAAGGTGCAATTTTCGACACTTCGAAATTTGCATTCCGATATTGCACTTTGTTTTCTGACACTCCAAGATTCTGCATCCGACTTCAACATTCATATTTCGACATTCCACTTTTTTTTCGACACTTCAACTTTCACTATCCAACTCCAACATCTGTTTTCCGACATTCCATTTTTTTCTTCGACACTTTGACTTTCACCATCCGACTTCAGCATCTATGTTGACTCTTTCTCAACTTTGATTCCAATACTCCGCTTTTTTTCTCAACACTTCAACTTTACATATCAAAACTCATTATCTGCATTATTATGACTATGTTTTCTGTGACACAAGGGTAACTTTTTTGCGTAAGAGGGCTTTTGGAGCTCTAATTATTACCAAAAAAGGTAATCCAGCAGGGACAGCCTACCATATTTAGTAGTTTGTTAATTAGTTTCTGTCAAATAATTGTATCTAAATTGATTCTAGTAAAGATCAGAAGCAGACACTGAAGGTGAAGTTGGACATGTGTCAAAAAAAAGCAGAGTATCGGAACACAAATGTCGAAGTCGGATATTTAAGTTGAAGTGTCGAAGAAAAAAATGGAATGTTGAAAGAAAAATGTTGGAGTTGGATTCTGAAAGTCAAAGTGTTGAAAAAAAAAAAGTGGAATGTCGGAACATGAATGTTGAAGTCGGATGCGGAATCTTGGAGTGTCGGAAAACAAGGTGCAATATCGGAATGCAAATTTCGAAGTATCGAAAATTGCACCTTGTCACAGTCACGCTCAAAGCATCGGAGAACTGGTTAGAATGTCGGAAAATGACAAAAAAGTGCCAGAGTGTCGAAATTTATTTTTGTCCACTTTTGAACAGCATAGTCATCGAACGAAATAAAAACGTTAACAGGACTTCTGACCTTTTTGCACAATTAACCTTAATGTAAAAAGGTGTATTGCCAGTTCTATCCTATCACTTACATAGCCAAGCTCCATATTGAAATTGTCGTCTTCATTTCTTGCTCTCATCTCGTTCCTTAGCGTCGACTTATTAAATTAACTCGTACTCGTTCTCCTCTACACAGACCTTATCTTCTGCGTCGCACGTTCCACGGGCGTGAATGTCTATCAAGCGAAGACAACTGTCGCCGGGATGCACCCTAAAGCTTTCCAATTGACTAGCGTTCATGTCCAAACCCAGGTGTATACCCATCATTATGAGGATGAAACCACTGTTGGGAGCGGTAAGTTCTTTTCTCTTCTTATACTCTATTCCGATATGCATCAGCATAAACTAATAATGAACGGTCTTTATTATCTATTTTTTGAATGTCTTTGTGTGTAGACCCATCGACTACAAAGAAAATTCGAGAGGACGAGCTTACTCGGACGGCGGATCTGACGACTGTCAGACATCAGAGCACTGAGAGTTCATACGCGGGTGATACGAATGTTTAATCATCTGTGTATCGCGTGCGTGTGTATGGGTCGAGTTGATATATAGTAGCAATTGGATCGTTCTTTTCTTTTTTCTTCTGAAACACCTCGTGACAACATTGCCTATTTTTCGTGGGAGGACTCCGTTTTTGCGTAAAGGAAGTTGAGCCTTTATTCAGCGCACTGGCAGCTCGGCGGCTTCTGGAGTTAAGTAGTGCGGTTTGTTGAGAGCGGACGATGGGGTCCGCTTCAATGTACTGGTATTCTATTCACAATGCTTGACACGCCCCTTTTAGTTGTGGCAACTTCTTGTGACCGAATGGGTCATAAGTCCACACCTCTCGATGACGCCGCTAAAACGAACTTCGACCGTTACCACACCGTTACCACACCGTTACCATTTGCATATCAACCACGCATGCTTCCGAGTCAAGTTATGAACCAACCTGCTACCCAACAAATCTCAACGGTTTGCGGCTTCGGTCTTCAACACAACGACCAACATGTTTCAAGAATCGTGAAGACAGGCGGAATGCGAATCAAGGAGAATCTATTGCATCATATTTTTGATTAGGGACCAAGTGGGGCTATTGGAAAACAGGACGGATTATACAAAGTGCTCACTTTTCCCGCTGCAGGTGTGCTCTATCGAAGACTTCAGATAATTTGGAGTGGACTTCGGGAATAATAACCATCAGTATTTATTACTTGGATTGGTTCTCAAGCATCCCATGGAGGGCTGTCAGATGCTAACTATCGTTTCCCAGATTACTCAGTCTCTTGGCACCTGGCGAAGCAGACGTTAAGTATAAATTGAAGCGTTATAAAGGTTAGTTCAAGTAAGACTCCACTAGCAGACTGAGCTCTCCTTTCCTGCGTCCCTTACCATGACCCAAACCGGAGACCTAAAAGTCATCACTTTTTATGACTTTGCGTCTAAAAAAGAGAGTAAGAAAGCCTGGAACCTCAACTGTTGGAAAACAAGGTGAGTCTATGTCTTACACGGAAATGAATATCTCCAAGATTGAACATCGACTTTGGCCAGGTATTCCCTCAACTACAAAGGTCTGCCATACAAAACCACTTGGCTCGAATACCCCGATGTGGAACCCATTCTCAAAGCTGCGGGTATTGCACCAACTTCAACCAAGCCAGATGGAAGTCCACTATACACCCTCCCAGCTATCGTAGATCCCAATACAGACGCCGCCATTGCCGAGTCATTTGTAATCGCTGAGTACCTTGACAAAACTTACCCCGACAAACCGACTCTCATCCCCGCTGGAACCAAAGCACTCCAAAAATCATTCATCAGTGCTTCTTGGGTCAACATCTTTCCGGTTTTGAAGTTTACGTGTCTCGATATTACCAAAAATATATTGAACTCGCAAAGCCAGGGTCACTTTCGTGAAGCACGGAAAAACGATGTCTTCGCTGGTGTGACAATCGAAGATGCCTACCCAAGGGGAGAGGATGCAAAGGAGGAGTGGGCAAAGGTTAAAGCTGGGCTCGGAACGATAGCAAACTGGATGAATAAAGAAGACAGTTTCGTAATGGGAGATAGAATCTCTCTCGCAGATTTTGCGGTGGGGGGTTTTCTACAGATGGCTAGAAAGATGTGGGGTGACGACAGTCAAGAGTGGAAAGATATCTCGAGTTGGGATGGAGGACGGTGGATAAGATTACTGGAGAACTTGGAAAAGTACACGAGCGTCGTTTGACAAGGCCTTGAGAAAATCTGAACCCAAACATTATAATTAGTTTCTCTCGAATACTAGTAAACCATATTTGAAAGAATGTAAAATGGTGCACACCAGAAGAAGCCGAATCATCGTCATCATTCTCCTCAGCTTCCTCGCGACTTGCTTAAAAATCTGCGAGAATTGAGCGTCCCTATTGGGACTACTTCTCGAACCAGCCATTGTTACGAGGCCGACTGAAAGGAGGAATCATCTTTACATGCAACTTTCTGCCTCGGTCGGTCACCGATGTGGTCGTGTTTGTCAAGACCTTTATTACCAATCGGACATCGGAACCTTCCAGTGTTTCCACCCCGAGTTCGTCACCGATGTGGTCCTATCTAGATCAAAAGCCTCTGACTTCCTCGGGCCGGTATTGATGCATGATGGGTCGGTTCCAGGCCTCGTACTTGCCACGCTTGCGGTGGCCCACTTCACTTCATTCCAATGGCTACATTCCAGTGTATTATCATATATAGACTCGTTACCTAAAGGCTAAAATGGAGACGATAATGGGTAACACATAGCTTGTTGTCAAGTGAGCACGTAATAAGGTCCGTTGCTTCCATGCCAGTACAGTAAAGCCTTAAAGCATCCAAACAGCATATATCGAAAGCATACAACAATTCACGATCAGTGAACACATAATATAAGTACATGCCTCTTTTTCCTCTTTCGAGCTTCAAGGCAATCCTCGATCAGAATTAATTAGCATCGGCAGTCTGACTCGTCTTAATGGGTCGATTGTAGGCATATCTAAAACATCAGAAAACCAACACGTCTGTTAGCTCAAAATAAACGAATCAAATGAAAAAGAAAATCCCCTACCCCTCATAGCTGTCCAAATACAAATCCTCTGTACTGCAAGTGTTCTTGAAATCTGGATGGTTGAACAACTTATTCATCCATTTCGTGAACTTCTCCCCAGTCGGCATCTCGAAATCTCGATAATACTTCAAAACAATCGTTGCCCTGAAGATCCCTGAAATTTCAGGTTACTCATGAATGGTCTCATCCAACTTGACGTCAAGTAAACGAGAGCACTTACAAGGTCCAACCATAACATCAGCCATCCCTAAATTTTCATTCCCATCAACCCACAACCCCAGTCCTTTCATCAGCGCCTTCCTCTCTCCCTCTCCAACGGTTCCACTCGTCAGTTCTCCCAAAACCTCTTTCTCTGCACGTTCAAAGAGCCGAACTAACTCATCGAGCGCGGAATAGAATTCTTTCTTTCCCTCCTGTTGTTTTACGGGATCTTGGGGTATGAGGACTCGGAAGAAGGCCGGGATGACAGTGCGAGAGATGTGGTCGGATTGGAGACGGACAAGAGCACGGGCGTCTTACAGGGTTATAAGTCAAATCCAAACCAAGTTGAACCGATCAGTAAGAACAAAAAAAAAAAACGGATAATTCAAAGATTGGTACATACAGGGATTGGTGAGAGGCGGAAGTAGACTTCGTCCATTCGACTGCTGTTCTGCCAAACTGCAAGGAGAAAGGAAGAGAAACTTTAGAACTGAGATATAGTAGAATAAATAACTTCGATGACTTACTCATTGATATATTCCAAGATCACCGTACTCTCGTTGAGAGCTTTGGGAGTTCTGACATTGTCCAATCTCAGCGCAGGAACAAGGCCTTTAGGAGAGAGTTCGAGCAGATTTTTCGGTTTTTTGTATGGGTCCACTTCATCTGGATTCAATAGGAGTGTCAAAATATCCAAGCCTTAGGCCTGGCCACCTTGAAAAATGACAAACAAGACCAATAGAAGCTTACAATACTGGTACGGAATCTGCAAATACTCAAAGGCAGCCCAAACACGTTGAACGTAGGGACAGAAACAACTCCCAAAGAGCGTGATGTCCTTTGGTTCAGTACGTTTCTTGACGAGTTCCAATGCGAGTCCAGTACATTCTTTGTGGTATTGCTTGCCGGAATCACTCATGATTGTTGATCTGAAGTAGAGTGTTGCTGATAAAATCAACGAACAACCAGACCGAGTAAATGTCCTACAGCTATATGCATATGTATGTGCGTAAGTGGAAAGTTGCGGGTCATGGTTACCGGTTGCAGGTCATGATTGCGGGTCATAGTTGCGGATTGCAGGTCACCTCCTATGCCCACGGGAAACGAAGCAAAAATAAATCGCGGAAATTTGCCCTATTTTAGATTTCTGGTCCCTGCCGCACTTGCAGCTAGTCTCGTACCCATCCGTTTTGAAAGACACAACCGCTCTGCACCGCACGGATAAATCTGGCGGAGCTTGAAATCAAATCCGTGCGCCATGCGGTGCAGAGCGGTTGTGTCTTTCAAAAGGTCAAAACTGGCTTGTGGCGTATGTAAGTATGCATATATCCTGATTTGGACATGTACCATTTTCCTTATGTAGTGATATTTTCCCATGCCTCTGGCATATGCATGCTGTGACATTCCGATTCTTAACCAGCCTCGTACATGCCGCGCGAAAGCGACGGCCCTCTTCATGTCGATGTTTTTGACGACACAGTGCGCGCGGGGAAGTAGCCATATTGTGGATAAGAAGGTAAGAACGGGTCATCTTGAATCCTGCAAAGTTTGCATAGAAAAAATCTCACATATTAGACTCTAGAGACCTTGCGCAGAGCCAACCGTCGCCAACCGTTGCGCAGATTTGAATTGAAAAATGACGTCATATCCAGCCAAATCCGCAACGGTTGGCTCTGCGCAGGGTCTATATTCTGTTTATAGCTGAGACAAAAATACAAAAATGTCACATAAGGCAGGTCAGTGCCTGAGCCAGCGGGCAGCTGTGACTACTAGTAGCCTTGACATGTACACTGGGCAAGAAATCACAAACGCGTTTTGTCGCCGTTGGCAACACGCAAATGTCGCAGTTCATGACTAAGAATACGAGTCCCTTAAGGGGCCTCGTAATGTTCTAGGAGCTTGACATTGAAAATTTAGCTCCATAATCGCCTAAAGTTGTTGGTCTCGACGATGTTGAGGTGACAAGGTCAGTGGGGTCGTGTCAAGCACTTTTGATGATCTTGTTAATAGACTCCCTCCTGGAGGAAGCGGAAAAGGAAGTGAATTTGGCTTTAATCGATTTTTAGGGAGGGCCCAGGGACCTGAACGGCGTTTGGCCGAGTTAGGTGTGGATCTGGGACGTTATTCATAATGATTTAGGTGAGTATCATGTGTTCAATCCATGTAAAACTTGTTTAAGTCCATGAAGCTGTAGCAATGAATATCATTACCATACTTCATTCCATTGTGTCTCCACCAGAAGCAGATTCAACTGCAACCCCTAGCTGACCATCAAGTCTTTCCGTATCCAAATTACCGAACATGGAGGATACTCTCTTTCCTCGCATTGGCTCGTCTGTTTTCTTGTTGGGAGGGGATATGGAGGGGCCGTTCGACGTAAGGAGACTGGTGGGCTTTTTGGAGGAAAGAGAGGTCATTGGGTGGGATTTAGGTTGGATTCAGAGTGGAATACATGAATACGGAGCGGAGATGTTACAAATTGGGGTATGATTGTGACGGATATCACTCGTATGGATTTATGCAGTGTTTCACGACAGATCGTGTGCCAATTGTTGTGTTCTGTTGGAAGAAGAACTTGTAGCCTACATAAATACAACCGTAAGATAGGATTATGTCAATTTTTCTTACAGGTATATGAAGAATAGATCGATGAGTGTTCAAGGCTGTGGAAAGAGAAGATGGGCGGAGGAAGAGCTACCTCATCAGGCGGACGCGTCACGTGCCGATGACATCAATCCAAGAATCCAAGGGGACCTCACTGGGCTAAGCAGGTCCCTTATGAAAAGCGCTGTAATCTCAATTTTAGCCCTCTTTTTTTCTTTTGACTAATCTCTTTCTTAATGTAAATGTGCGACCCATCGTCTCTTTTTCCTCTCAAACCGAATCACTCTGCAACACTCGGTACTGACCCTTTTTAATAATCGATTTGACCTCATATAATTGTCCCTAAACATCTCCTCCTCCAATACGAAACTTCTGAACTGAACGTGGCATAAATAATTGAATAGAGTCTCTTCCACTCTCGATAAAACTGTTGGTAAAAAGCATCTGATCGATGGAAGCCCAGAGACTTGATGGCCTTCGCAACAGGTGAGTAAGTTCACTCGTTCTCTTTTGCTACTTCTCCTTTTCCCTTTTTTTCTGAGATCCATTCCATCTCTAAATTCTCAACCTCGGCTGCCACTAATCACATTCCTAAATCACCTTCTCTTCACTTCTTTTCGCCTCTGCCTTGACTTCACCAGGATCTCCCCCAATGGATATCCTTAACCTTTCCCTCATCCATCACACCCACTCGTATTTCTCTTACTTTTCAAGGAGGCTTCGTCGGCGGGAAATGTGCAGTACACTATGACCCTTTGACTTCCGAGGACCAAGTAACTTCGATAGAGAAAGAATTATCACGGATACTGTTAACGACTATCTATCCAGAAGACGTTAATCGGAAGCAAAGTTTTTCCCTGACGTCTGCATTATCATCGAACGAAGAGAAAAAGGATTCCCCGATACGAACGTCTCGAATCAAACTTACATTCGAAGAGTCTTCTGATTTCTTCGCAAGGGTTATGGTGTACGACTTGAGCCTAGAAGGTCTGGAAGGGTGATAGTAAGAGACGAATGAGGAGGCAAGTTGAATCTGGATAGGGAGATGTTGGGAGAATGTCCGTAAACGTTTGAGGAATCAAAGTGAAGGATAGACTTTTACTTATGAATTCGAGGACTCTGTGTATAACACTTTTACATATATCGCAGAATATTTCGAAAGAAGGATCACGGCCTACTGTACCGAGTCAGTGCTCGTAGGTGCCCCACATTTTTCCACAAGTAAACTTAAAATGACATCTATGCATCTCTAAATGTTGTCCACTCGGACAGGCTTGTTGGCTTCGAGGCCGTCCCAATCCTGTCGTTCTTCAGACATACTGAACAAATTCATCGCTTGTAAATAGCATATTAGCTACATATCCGATTGCAACAAATACCCCGTCCCAAGATATCATATTGAAGTATGAAAGCATAGATGTGAATCCATAAAACTGTTACCGTGACTCGAGTCTCAAAGTACAGTAGCCTCATAAAGATCTCCAAAGTACTGTTTGACAAGATTGGCAATCAGACCGCTTGTCATCGACAGTGGCTTACCATCGGAGCATGAATATAGAAGAGGAGATGGGCTTTTGT
>ML179381.1:27334-45340 GCA_004369135.1 Dendrothele bispora CBS 962.96
ACGATTCCTCCTCGCTAGCCCTGGCTCGGCTTGGCCCGTACTTTAGGCCACAACACGAAGTTGTTCACCAGACTGGATTGAGCTTTTACGAGAGGCCGTGCCAATCGCAGCCAGCTGAAGACAGACGAAGGCAAGTCAAAATGGCCGTGGGAAATTGAAAGCTGGCCGCGTCTACTTGACCTTCTTCCTAATTTCGTCACTCAAGCGCTCATCATTCATGCAGTTAACGTTCCGCATCACATAGAGCTACAGACCTGATAGTTGTAAATTCACTCTCACACCTATCCAATCATGTTTCTCAGCGTCCAGAGTAGTCACATATCATTTTTTACAGTCAGAAAAAATGATGTACAATCCACTCGCAAGGTCCCCTGGCTAGATCCACAGCTCGAATTCCAGCGTAAGTGACATTGCATAAAGGTGATTTCCTTAAATCAATCGGAGTGAAATAAATCGTTGTTCGAGGGAGGACCATAGGCCCTCAACCAACACTTTGTCACGAAGTCGATAGTTTAAAGTTTAACGGATCAAAAATGAATATTATTACTTACCCATCCGGGAGAACGACTTTTCTGAAAGTAAAGACAGTGTTCATAATTTCTATGCACGCGATAACCACAAAACTCAGAACTTTGATCAACGAAAATTAGAATCTCCATTCTGAATGAACAAATGTGTATACCTACTTGGGGAGTATCACAACAAGTATGGAAATAAGCTTCGAGGAGATTTCACAAAAATGTTTTTAATAGATATAGTTATTTGACTATGTACAAGATACCGACAGAGAATTGAATATGTCAATGAATGCGAGAATTGTCATCATAAAGTACAAAAAGCCATTTACTGCGAGACAGCTTCATCAAGCTCAGCAAGTGCCCTGGAACACCTATCCACATACTTCTCAAGTTGTCCATGTGAAGCAAAAATATCCCTTGCTTCTTCATACTTCCTCCTAGCTTCCGCAAAATCTTTCATAACCAAGAAAAGATGGCCAAAATCCAACAGAGTACAGCCAATTTTATACTTTTCTCCTGGAAATCCTTTCAAGAGCTCCAATGCTTCAGTGAATGCCTCCTTTGCCTTCTCATATTGGCCTTGAAGTCCATAAGTTCTCCCAAGATATTGATAGCACCATGCAACATCAACAATCCTCCCAATGTTTTGATATTGTATCTGAGCATTTGAGAACATACCAACAGCCTCACCATATTGTGCTTGATCCATATAAATTCTACTCAAAATCTGCAAACAGTCTGCAACTCCATGTTTCTGTCCAATTTCCTCAAATTGTTTTTGAGCTCTCATTATCATTTCAGTGGCTTCATCATATTTTTCCTGCATTCTATAGAGGTCCCCAAGACTCAATAGACACTCTGCAGCTCGCATCTGTTGTCACGAATTTCCCCTGTCTTGTTCTCTTAGCCCCTATCTCTCCCTATATATTTCTTTGTTACCATCACTTTGTTGTTATTTCCCATCATCATCTTCCATTCTTTATATCACCAGCTTCTCTTCCATTCTTACCATCAGCTTCTCCCTTGATTGATACTTCCTTGCTTCCATTCTTTGATATCTGTCTCCATGGACACTCTTAGCTATTCATTACTTGTCATATATGCCGATGGTCATTGTAGATAGATCCCTAGCTTGTCCACTTCGTCTTTGACTCTACACTGCACACTGTAGTCTGTACTGTATGAGCTGGCACTTGGCTGCTCACCTATCTATCTATCTATTGCCCTGACTTTGGTGTGACCTGGGTGGTTCACTGTTCCTAGACCTTGTTTCTGACACTTGGACAAGCTAACCCCTTACACCCACTTCACACTCTTGGACCTTGGCTATCAACCTCACAGTCTTTTCTCTCACCCTTGGATGCCTACAACTATGTCTATTTATTACCTGGACTCACCATGGACCCTCTACCTGGACTCTTGTGCCCTGGAAACCCTTGCTTTGTGATGACACTTGGATTTGCATTGATGGATGGATTTGGAGACTAGGTGAAGTCAACCTTTGAGTGTTTTCAGTACCCCAGATAACCCAGCACCAGTCTTCCACCCTCTCCATCCCATAGCACATCTATTCATGACCCCAACAATGACCCACCATGACCTATTTATTTATCCCTTGTCCCTTGTCCCTCGATCTCACCCTATCCTAATTCTGGTCTCCAACATCAGTATATGACGACTTGATGCACCAGTACTGCCCTAGAGGTGCTCTATGTTTTGCAGGAAGCAGCATATCACCTACCATTGTCTCTTTGAGCTCCAGTTAACATAGGTCTGGCTCATTGATCCCCAGTTAAGCCTTGTATTTCCCTTGCCCTTGATCTCTGAAGGTTTCAGTTGACGTGTGTCCTGACCCTTTCTCAACTCTCTATTCTCAGTCCTCGATCACCTGAGTTCCAGTTGACGGTTGTCCTGGCTCATTCCATCTCCACCTTGGCATTCAACTGTCATTCTACTTTACTCAGCCCTCCATGTCCCTGCTGTACTTGTTTCAACACTGGTGCTCCAGGCGCAAGCACCCTTGAAAAGGGGGTAATGTCACGAATTTCCCCTGTCTTGTTCTCTTAGCCCCTATCTCTCCCTATATATTTCTTTGTTACCATCACTTTGTTGTTATTTCCCATCATCATCTTCCATTCTTTATATCACCAGCTTCTCTTCCATTCTTACCATCAGCTTCTCCCTTGATTGATACTTCCTTGCTTCCATTCTTTGATATCTGTCTCCATGGACACTCTTAGCTATTCATTACTTGTCATATATGCCGATGGTCATTGTAGATAGATCCCTAGCTTGTCCACTTCGTCTTTGACTCTACACTGCACACTGTAGTCTGTACTGTATGAGCTGGCACTTGGCTGCTCACCTATCTATCTATCTATTGCCCTGACTTTGGTGTGACCTGGGTGGTTCACTGTTCCTAGACCTTGTTTCTGACATCTGTCTTCCAAAAGTCTGAAATTGTTTTAGAGCATCTGATAGCATTTTAAATGCCTCATCATTTCTCCCCTGCATTCGATAAATATCTCCAAGCCTTTTCAGACACCCTGCAACTCCCAACTCATTCCCATTTTGTCGAAATAGCTGCTGAGCTTCTGAGAACAATTCAGAGCCTTCTTTGTATCTGGCTTGGGAACTGTAAATTTCCCCAAGCCAACTCATTGAATCAGCTTGAGCCCATTGGTTTTTACTTTGTTTAAAAAACCTTTGAGCTTGTAAACTCATGTTGATGGCCTTTTCATATTGAGCCTGAGCATAGTAGATGTATTGCAGAAGATCAAAGCACCTTCCCAGTATATTTGCTTCAGATTGAGAGATATATCCTTCCTCATTGAAACAATCTTTCACAGTCATAACCTGATCCTTGGCATCCTGAAATCTTCCTTCCCATCTCAATGCACTGCCCTTTTTAAGCTTCAAATTAATCTCGTCAGCCTTTGTGATATTTTGATCATTTTTCAGAAGCAGAGTAATCAGACTAATGAAGACTGAACTGATTGCTGAAAATCTACCCAATGTGTTCATTGCACAGATGCATGATGTTTTCGAATAACCATTGATGATTTGTGTTTTGAAAATCTTTTCAATGTTGTTGATATGTATTTGGAGTGCAGGTTGGGCTTCCATATCATTATCTGGTAGGTTCTCAAGAAATTGTGCATAAAACATCTCCAACTGATCAACATCAACTTGTTCAATAGGATACTTTGAATGAACATGGCCTCGTACTGGTGCTAAGATTTTCAGCCCTTCATTCTGGTCATAGATAAGTGAGCTCTCTAAAAGTGTTGACACATTGACACTCAACCCTTCCCCTGGAAACATCTGATCCAAGTGTTCAACCCAAAAAGGGATACCATCAGGTAAAAATGACAGTGTGGACAAAAACTGAAGTGTTCTCCCTTTTATTCTAAAAATTTTGATTGATAAATCAATGGAAAAACTAACACTAGTCAGCCTTCCTGGCTCTGTTTGTTCTGTCAGGATTGATGTTTTGTCCTTTTTCCACATCTTTATCAATGTTTTCAGTGGCACTCTTTTGACATGTTGAGCACTCAATCTGATTGCAAGAGGAACATATTCAAGTTCATATAGTAATGAATCAATTTGAGATTCAGAGTCATCTGAAATTTGGAGCTTGTTACCTGCAAATGCTTTGAATGCTTCCTTGGCAGGAACAGGTGATAATGTTGGAATTCCAGATTGATCTCCTAATCTTTCCCATGGAACATCACCAGGTCCATCTGGTCCTCGCATGGTAACTATCAAGGACACTTTTCCAAACTTGGCAGTTTTTTCTAAT
This sequence comes from Dendrothele bispora CBS 962.96, assembly GCA_004369135.1. Lineage (NCBI taxonomy): Eukaryota > Fungi > Basidiomycota > Agaricomycetes > Agaricales > Dendrothele > Dendrothele bispora. The sequence continues at coordinate 31,655 of ML179381.1, forward strand.
AGATTCTTTACAGCAATTCTGGAGTTACCATGATTCCATGGGGTCTCAAAATTATCAAAGACAATCAGGAGATCACCATGGGCAGACTGGAGATGGTTAAATAGGAGCTTCTGTTTACTCTGATTCTCCTGGATAGTCAACTCCATGACATGGATCAATCCCTGGACAAGGGATTCTGCATCTTCAAAAAGTTCACATGGAATGAAGTAACATCTTTCTCCAAACTTGTTCCATACTAAATCAGAGTCCATGATATGGAGCGCCAATGAAGTCTTGCCCATTCCTCCTGCTCCTAGAATAGCCAAGAATCTGAGAGCTTGTTGACAGAGAATAGCTACCCCTTGTTCAACAAGGTCTTCTCTGCCTTTGAAGACAATTGGCACTGCTGGGGTAGCAGATGCTATCATGCTATTCCAAAATCAGTATATCTCATTAAAATATCATTGTGTTTACATACTCTGCAGTAATTTTCTGTCATACAAAGAATCTATCAGTATTATACAAGAGCTCTTTTATTGAGAAGTACATACCTTGGTATCAGGGGATAGTCCACCTAGTAGAAGGTAAATTATTTATTCATTTCTTAGTTTTTCAGTACTCACTATCACCCTTTATAATATTCAGGTTGCCAGCAACATTTGTGATCTGGGCATTTCTAAAGTCATTGTTCTGTGCATCTGGAAAAAATGGAATCCAGTGGATGTTTGCATCTGCTGCTCAGGAATCTGAGAATTTTGGCCAGATAATGAGGTTCCTGCTTCTGTATTATCAGTGTCTCCAGGTTCTTGTGTAATTTTTTGTCTCTTTCGGTCTCTCAAATGTGGAGCTGCATTCATAGTTCTCTTCATCTTGCTACTGAAATGAATCATTAAGTATGCTTTCCATTTTGTTCAAGTTCATTGAAGAAAATAACAGACCTTCACTCCTATCAAAATTTATGTACAGTGATGTATCTGTTGAAGACGAGAAAATTATCCAGCTGCATGTGACCAGTAATTTAATATGTCAAAAAATAAGGTTTCAAACACAATACGGAGATATCCGGTTACTTACTGTGAGGCGCTAATCGCGGCAGAAGATGTAACTAGAGACTATAAGCAACGCGTCAGAAAACGTTTCCAATCAGCGAAAGCTCGGCTAGATCCTGACGGCCGGGACGGCCTAGATACATGATTTATCTTTTTCCCCTCAACTTTAGTGTCCTCAGCCCTCTATCTATCCAGAAGTAAGTAGTAATAAAGCAGCAACAGTGTCCCACTATCTATGACTTGGTTGGCGGCGGATTCACTGATATTTATGATGGGGATGTCATATTCTGGTTGGACTAATTTCAGCGAAAGTTCGGCTAGCTTCTGACACGCTTAGTTTTCTGACGTGTTGCTTATAATCTCTACTGTCAAAGACGAGAAATTTATCCAACTGCATGTGATCAGTCAATTGAATGCTTGAAGAAATAAGGTTTCAGAGACATGGGAAGTTCCGAAATTTTGCGCAGCGCAATTCAATCAAATAGCCTTGTACTATCAAAATAGAATGTCCGGGCAGCCTGCTACTTTGCTGCCTTTCCTCACACTTAAAACACTATGCTGTGTGGTCAACGCAACCACAGAGTCTGTTAGTGGTAGTGCAGCTTGACCTGCCTTCCCAAGACTGAAATCCTTCATTTGACCAATCCAATTCCATATATGTTTTATGCATGCCCTTTGGTTTATCCAAATATGCATTAACTGCCACCTTCGTGTTCACCCCGCCCTCCTCCAATCTACTACTGTATCATTTCATCAGAACATCATGACCACGCCAGCCCCAACAAAATAAATGGTAGCTGTAAGCCAGTGTAAGGCCGTAACATAAAGAAGATCATCTCCTTTTGGAGTGTTTTTCCTAGAGAAAATTCGTCACATATACCTTTCATGACTGCGAACTGACAAGGATTTGTCAATAATCTAACAAGTTCAATTTAACTTTATAAATGAGGAGGGACTTACCTTGGGAGGTCTTAGACTCTTAGCCTTGACCTTGGGGTGCCACGAGATGTTTTAATGTCCCTATATTGCGGTGAGCAGCTATGCAACACACAAAAAACCATATCCCATAAATTACGCAAACGAGTAACTAAACCAGATGTGGAACGCCAGGCGCAATTGAGGTGACTATACATGTCCAAGCTGTACATCTTTGACATGTATATCTTTTGCCTGAGCTGATTAACGGAACGTTTCAAAAGCAATCATTTTGCATATAACACATGTTGACCTATTGGAATTAGTGCGATTAACATCATTTTGAAAGACTTATCAAATGCGATGCTTAGTATGAAAAACTCCCTCACCTGTTCTTATCCTAAGACATTTGTTCCATTCAAGGTTCCGCCAATGTCATTTGTCCTATGCACCAAAAGCGGCTCTCCAGCAAATTGACCGTTTGTAGTTTGCGAGCCAACGCAGTTGAGGTTCTGATACTAGTCAATTTGGTTGAGAAACTGTTTCGAGCCCATGATGAAGCGCTAACAAAGACACTTTCGTTGTCTTCTCCCGTGTTGATAAGTTTTTAAAAGGCGTACCGATCTAGTAGATAAAAAGTATTACCTTTCACATGATGCTACTGTTGATGGATAAAAGTCTTTATCGCAGCGGATCAGGAAACTTTCTTACATTCTCCGGATATTTGTTCATACATTTACCAAAACGATGTCCGAGAAAACTGTAACACTAACAGAAATTGATATGACATGGAAAATGACTCGCGGATAACACTACAGAGATGAACAAGTAATCAAAAGTCCAATCAAGAAACCGCCAAAAAAACTTGTAAGTTTGATATGTTAAGCTTTAAGCATTTAAATCTCCTCAGAAACGTACAGCATAGTCGTTTCCGTTAAATACTATACAAACAGACCCACCCATACTTCGACCCTTCCACCCTCTCAAGTTCTCAAACAAACTCAAACTCGCATTGGACTGACCCATCCCAACATTCGAAGGAGAATCTCCAAGCACGCTAAAACCCTGGGTTCCCGTCACAATGTATATAGAAAAAGCTGTCGTTAGCATACATATTGCACCATAGGCTTGGGAGATGGATACAGCAGAAGCGGGTTCGGGAGAGTCAAAGGGTGAAGTGACAGTATTGGAAGTGGTAAGGACTGTGAGGATAGGAGGCGGAGGGGGTACGTTATTCGGAATGTTGAGGTTTTCTGTATGCATGTCCATGTTCCCACCGGCATCCGCTGTTGTCCTCACACTTTCAATGCTCGCAACACCAGCAGCAGGTGCATTACCACCAATAGCGGCCATATCAACACCATAACCTGAGTCAGGTCCAATGGCGTAATTGTAGTTGCACGTGTCGGGAAGTGAAGCTGGAGTGGGTACTGGTGCTATCGGATTGGCTTGCATGATATACGGGTCAGAGGCCATGTTTCCTTACGTAGCGGCAACACCGGGGTAGTACCTGTCAGGAGTAGAGCTGTAAGCATTCGAAATGTTATCAACGTAAGCCATAGACACTTACCTCAAACTTCCAGTTCAAATCTGACTCGACCTCGAGTTGGTTCTAGGCACTGATGCCTCGACTCCTCCACCGTTATCCAAACTGGCGACGTCGAGGTTGACACCCTCGTTGCTCTGGTCATAGCAGTCTGGCGGTGTTGCAATCCGCATCTTGACGATATCTGTTTTGGTTATGGATGATTTCGAAAGGGGGGTTGGGGGGGGGGGAAATGAGAAGGACGATGACACCACTGATGGCAGAGACTCCGATTATGGTTGATTTGGGAAGAGCAGAAGTGCTTTTTTGAGTTACAGTCGTAGTTTAGAACCCGCATAGTAGGCATCATCATTTTTGTGGTTTTGGGACGGTGATTAAGGAGTTTTTTGAAGGATGCGACCATTAGAATGAGACGGATAGGTGGTTTGGCAACTGCGTGTGTATGTAGCGTGAACAGAGAAAGTCGTTAAATCAATCCAGCGGTCGAAACCAAGAATAACAACTCACAACTTGTCCCCTGTATCATTTGGAACATTAACTACATTCCTACCGAAGTAGGGGTTGAGTCAACTGATGTAAAGGTCAGTCATAGTTGAAAGAGATGCATCATCAGTGATGGTTCCTGCACTGTCTCCTCCAGTAATAGAAGCGATCTCTTGTGTGCCTTGTGTTCCCGTTGTTTGGTAGGCGATATCGAGAAGAGGTGATACTGCGACCAATTGCGGTCATAATACAGGACGAAGTGGAAGCTTGGCAGGCAGGGGGTCAAGGAGAAGAGCCGGATGTCAAGGTCGTGCTCAAACCGGAGTTGTTGTTCGCGTTACGGCCATTATATGCGGCCGGAGTATTGGCAGTCAAGGCGGAAGTCGCAGAAGAGCTCTGTGGAACAGTAGAGGTAGCGTCTGCTTGAGAAACGGATGAAGATAAGGCGGAAGGGACACACGGAGGGGATGTAGCCGTGGACGTTGAAGCATTGGTTGTCTCGGTAATGAAGGAAGTTGCGTGGGCCAACGTAGATTGAAATTGGGTCTGGGTAGCACCAGTGTTATTGACCTGAGTTGATGACAGAACTGTAGGCTGAACGGCTAGAACTGAGAAGAGAAAGTTGAAGAACGAGCAAATAAGATGACGCACGACACTTGTGCATCTGAAGCCAAAGTGGAGCCTTCAACAACTGTGTCATTCAAATGTATGTCATCCGTGTCCAGATTGATCGACGTTCCAACACCAGGGATCCAAGAAGCAAAGATGACGCCTGCACGAGAAGAAAGGTTGTCAGTACACAGACCTTGCATGTAGAGTATGCACACGTACCCATGGCTTCTGAAGAGTTTGAAGCATAAGAAAGCGTGGAATGTGGATTTATACAAGGAAAAACAGAGGAATGTAAGAGAGCATCGAGCTAGAGGAATGATGAAAGTGAAAAAGGCAGAGATCGAGAGGCCGTGCCAATCGCAGCCAGCTGAAGACGACGAGTCAAGAGGGCCGTGGGAAATTGAAAGCTGCAGGCCGTCTACTAGACCTTCTTCCTAGTCGTTCATCATCATTCCTGCATCGCAGAGCTACGGACCCGATAGCCCTCTATTCTCACACCTGTATATGTCTCAAAATGTTCAAATCAGTAAGATATAATTTCTACAGTCGGAAGACATGATATACAATCCGCTCGCAACGTCCCCTGGCTATTAGATCCACAGCTGAGCTCGAATTCCAGCGTAAACGTTGCGTAAAGGTAATTTCATTAAATTGATCAGAATGAAATGAATCATTGTTCGTGAGGTCCATGGTCCCTCAACTTACACTTTGTTACGGAGTCGGGAGCTCAAAGTTTAATCAAAAATGAATGAATATTACTTACCCTTCCGGAAGACGGTACCGACTTTTCCATCCAAAATAAAGACAAGATTTCATAATCTCTATGGATGCGATGTCCATGAAACTCACAATTTTGATCAACTAAAACTAGAATCTCCATTCCGAATCAATGAATGTGTATACCTATTTGGGAAATATCAGTACAGAAATAAGCTTCGAGGAGATTTCGCAAAAATTTCTTTGATAGATATGTTTATTTGACTATGTACAAGATACCGGCAGAGAATTGAATATATCGATGAATGCAGGAATTGTTATTATAAAGTACAAAAAGTCATTTACTGCTTGATAGCTGCATCAAGCTTAGCAAGTGCCCGAGAACATTTATTCACCTCCTTCTCAAGCTGTCCATGTGAAGAAAAAATATCCCTTGCCTCTTCATACTTCCTCCTAGCTTCCACAAAATCTTTCATATCAAAAAAAAGATCGCCAAACTCCCACAAAGTATATCCAATGTAATATCTCTCTCCTGTAAATCCTTTCAAGAGTTCCAATGCTTCAGTGAATGCCTCCTTAGCCTTCTCATATTGGCGTTGAAGCCTATAAGTTCTCCCAAGATATCTATAGCATCCTGCAACATCAACAATCTTCCCAATGTTTTGAAATTGTATCCGAGCATTTGAGAACATATCAACAGCCTCATCATATTGTCCTTGATCCATATAAACTAAACCCAAAATCCTCATACAGTTTGCAAGTCCATTTTTGAGTCCAATTTCCTCAAATTGTTTTTGAGCTTTTATTAACATTTCAGTTGCTTCATCATATCTTTCCTGGTTTCTATAGAGCTCCCCAAGACTCAATAGACACTCTGCAGCTCGCATCTGATTTCCAAAAGTCTGAAATTGCTTTTGAGCATCTGATATCATTTGAATTGCATCATCATTCCTCTCCTGCACTCGATAAATATCTCCAAGCCTTTTCAAACACTCTGCAACTCCCAGCTCATTCCCAATTTGGTGAAATAGCTGCTGAGCTTCTGAGTACATTTCAAAGGCTTCTTTGTATCTGGCTTGCTTATAGTAAATCTCCCCAAGCCAACTCATTGAATTAGCCTGAGCCCAAAGGTTTTCACTTTGTTTGAAATACTTTTGAGCTTGTAAACTCATGTTGATAGCCTCTTCATATTGAGCCTGAGCAGAGTAGATGCCTCGCAGAATATGAAAGCACTTTCCCAGTATATCTGCTTCAGGTTGAGAGAGACTTTGTTCATTAATACTATCTTTCACAGACATAACCTGAGCCATAGCATTTTGGAACCTTCCCATCAATTTCAATATCCTTGCCTTTCTTAGTTTCATCCTGACTTCATCATCCTTCTTGATATTTTTATTCTTTTCTAGGATCAAATCAATCAGACTTATAGAAACTGAATCAAATCTCTGAAATCTATACAGTATGTCTACTGCAAAAACACATGATGATTTTGAGTGACAACTACTTATTTGCGATTTGTAAATCTTTTCAATATTGTTGATATGAAGTTGGAGTGCTGGTTGGGCTTCCATATCATTATCTGGTAGATCCTCCAGAAATTGTGAATAGAATCTCTCCAATTGATCTATGATTTCTTGGCTAGTGGGAGATTGTGATTGAATAAACTCTCTGATGGGTGCTAACATCCTCAATCCCTCATTTTGAATATAAATCAGTGAAGTATCCAAGAGCATTGATATTTCCAAACTCAAATTTCTACTAGAAGATGGATCATTACTCTTTGTAGACAACAGATGTTTCTGTCCAGGTAATAAATTTCTTATTGTGGATTTTGCCTGAGAGATCACACTTCCAACAGGAGACTTTGAGATCATCTTGTTTAAATTACTCTCCCAAGAAGGAACACCATTTGGAAGGAAAGATAATATTGAGAGAAGGTGGTTATTACTCTTGTTCTTATCCAGCAATTGAATGGACAAATTAATTGAGAATTCAACACTTGTGGATCTACTGTCCTGTGTTGTTGCATCCTGTAACATTCCAGTCTTGTGGTTTTTCCACATTTCGGTGAGAGCGTCCAAAGAGATTTTTCTGGCATGGTAAGCACTTAATTTGATAGCAAGAGGTACATAATCTAGCTCATACATCAACTGGCCAATTATTGAATCTGATGTTTCAGAGGATTCAACCTTTGGACCAGCAAAAGCTTTGATAGCTTCATTTGCTGCAGCTGGTGATAGCTGTGGTATCCCAGAGTCATCTCCAAGGGCTTTCCAGGGAATATCCCCAGGTCCATGAGGTCCTCTCATAGTAACAATGATAGACACTCTTTCACACCCTGCAATCTTTTCCAGCAAATTCCTAATATCTGTTCTTGAGCTATAATTATTCCAGGAAGTTTCAAAATTGTCAAAGATAATCAGCAGGTCATGCTGAGTTGCCTTGAGATGATTGAACAAAGACTCTTGTTTGCCCTGGTTCTCTTGTAACATGATTCTCATTATGGATACCAATCCCTGTGTAAGGGCTTCTGCATTTTCAAAAATATCACAAGGGAGAAAATGACATCTTTGCCCAAACTTCTGCTTAACTGCAGGATTGTCAATGATATGAAGGGCAAGTGAGGTTTTTCCCATTCCTCCTGCTCCCAAAATAGCCAGAAATCTGAGGGATTGTCTACAAAGAATGTCAACTCCTTGGTCAACAAGGTCATCTCTGCCTTTGAACACAAGTGGTAATGCTGGGGTAGCAGATGTTATCATACTGTTCTAAAGATGAGTATACTATATTTAGATATCAGTGGATTCACATACTCTGCAGTGATTTCCTGTCATGCATATATGCCAGAGATTGATTAGCACTATATGAAAATAATTTTATGAGATATTTACCTTGACAACAGAGGATGATTGGCCTGGTAGAATATGAGTTCCATTATTCTTAAAATCATTGCACACTCACTATGATAGTTTTGAATAATATTACCATTACCAGCAACATTTGTAATATTAGCCTTTGTAAAGTCATTATTCTGTGAATCTTGGAAAAAGAGAGGTCCTGTAGATGTTTGCCTCTGCTCCTCAGGAATCTGATGGCCAGATAATGAGGTCCCTGCTGGAGTATTATTGATTCTTTCAGTGTGTTCAGGTTCCTGTGTATTTCTTTGTCTCTTTTGGTCTCTCAAGCCAAGTTTTTGTAGAGCTGCAATTGTAGTTTTCTTCATCCTGCTCCTGGAACTAATCATTATTCTTCCCATTTCACTAAAGTTCATTGAACAAAATAACAGACCTTGACTCCTAACAAAAATTATGTACAGTGATGTATCTGATGAAGACGTGAAAATTATCCAGCTGCATGTGACCAGTAATTCAATATGTCAAAAAATAAGGTTTCGGACACTACGGAGATATCCGATTACTTACTGTGAGGCGCTAATGGCGGCAGAAGAGAGATGTTAAAGATACGAAGATTATCCAACTGTATGTGATCAGTCAATTGAATATTTGAAGAAATAAGGTTTCAGAGACATGGGACGTTCCGAAATGTTGTGCAGCGCAATTCAATCAAATATTGTACTACGCCCGGGCGGCCTGCTACTTTGCTGCCTTTCCTCACACTGAAACACAAGCTATGCTGTATGGTTGATACCACAGAGTCTCAGGCTGTTGGTGGTAGTGCAGCTGGACCTGCCTTCCCAAAACTGAAACTCTTCATTTGACCAATCCAATTTTGTATATGTTTTCATGCCTTTTGGTTTATGGAAATATGCATTAACTGCCGTCTTCATGATCATCCTGCCCTTCACCGATCTACCAATTTCATCAGAACATAATGACCATGACAGCCCCAACAAAATAAATCATAGCTGTAACGCCGTAGCATGAAGAGAATCTTCTCCTTTTGGAATGTTCTTCCTAGAAAAAATTCGTCGCATACCTTCCGTGACTGCGAACTGACGAGGGTTTGTCGATAGTCTGACAAGTTCAATTTAACTTTATAAATGAAGAAGGTCTTGCCTTGGGAGGTCTTGACCTTGGGGTGCCATTTAATGTCGCTTTATCACAGCGAGCGCCCACGCAACACATAGGAACATCCAGATCCCACGAATTATGTAAACGAGTTGCTAAACCAGTGTTGGTTCAAGGGCGGAATTGAAGTGACTATGCCACATGTCCAAGCTGTCCATATTTGACATGTATATCATTTGCCCGAGCTGCGTCACGCGATCACGGGAGGTCCGAGTCGTTTCTGATCCCCTTCCTAGGTTCAGGCCAACACAACTTTTTCGCCAGTTTGTCGGGTCTTTATATTGTTATTCAAATACGGAAATGCTAACAAAACCAACGATAAGGCACCCTTCAGAAAAGACATGAAAGAGCCAAGGAACATTTCTTTCCATCTTTTTGTCTAGTAGAAATATCAGATTGGATAGCCTCTTCAAAGCAGACTCGGAGATATGAGAGGACCTCATAGGACACATGGACAACTTCCCTTTAATGCGCCAGGAAGTAGAATGTTCCATATCTGTTTTGCGTTCCGTCAGAACCGTGCCTTTGGTTTGCTAGAAAAACAAAAGAGCAGAGTCATGAATCGATTGACCGAGGGGTAGCCTCGGGCCTACTTCCCAAAAAGGGTTGGAAACTGGGGAAAGGTGCCATTGCTTTGCAAGATACGAGGCCCTCCTTTGGTAGTGAGTTATAGTGATTATCATTGGATTAGTACAGTCCAGATGGTGTTGGCAGTGCCACTGTAAATTGAAGGCATATGAGTATCATACATATGGAACCATCCCTGTACTGTCTAGAGTTCATCCTCTCCTACAATTACAGTATGAGTTAAAACTTAACCTATGTTATGCCAAACTGTATTTACCATATGTGTAATGCAAGCTCTTGAACTAGTCCCCGACCAAAGATGCAGCATAATGCTGGATATCAATGAGCTGTTGGCTGTAATAACAGTAGTGGAAGCTGTATGATTTCATCCTCCTTTATTCCTTAATACATAATACACCAATCATTATTTTCCTCCATTATCAACTGTTTTTAAAACATGATCATCTACAGTATTCAATGCATTTAATGGTGCTCATGGTTCTATGTATTATCATGATGATATTTCCTGTGAGACTCATGTCCATAATAAACAATGAAATCAACATGTAAAGTGATAACCTCCAAAGTATGTCATCACTTTGAGAGTTAAATCTGACAATTTTTCAAGTTAGTCAGGTTGCTCAAGAAATATCTTTTGACTTGCAATCATAAATATTGAAATACAGAAGAGGTGGTACTTCATCCAATAAAAGCTACATATTGATGCATTCACTCTCTATGGAACCAATCTTGGACATGACAAGGTCATTTAATCCAGATGCCCACTTACTTTCTGGATAAACATATATCACAGGGTGTACTATGCTGGACTGAAAGTCCAAATCCGGGGGAAATTAACTTGATCTTTTGCATTGTCTACATAGCTGATATGTAGAACTATGAATAACAAAATGGTGAGCAAGAACATCAATATGCCCACCAATCTGGTCATATGGAAAATTATCTGCATCTGAATTGTGAAGTTTTCTTCAGATAATGACCTTGTTCCAAAGTCTGCCGTTGTTGAGTAAAACAAGTTATAAGTTCATTCAGAAGAGCTGTCAAAATCATTACCACTTTCCTGGATCTTGTTACCAAAGATTGAACAAAATTGTAAAAATAGCATTGTATGGACAACTCCAATTCTTAGAACTCCAAATCATACTATGCATTGTGGTTACTCTTTGATGTGTATCATTTTCATTGATTCTCCTTTTCTTTATTTGGGATGTCAATGACAGATTGTCCCTTTTCTTTAGCATTCTTGTTTGACTGGGATAATGTTTTTCTTTGATTGTAGAAAGGTGGATTCTTTGTGAAGAAAATGAAGTGGCTACAATCTAACAAATTGCAGTGCAAATGTAATGAAGATTGTTTCTCTTCAATGACATTGAAGTATATTGGAGCTTGAATTTTCTTTAAATAATAACTCATGAGCCTCATTCTTTTTGCATGGCTGTAATCTCTGCTTCATACAGGGTTACTACATATAACTTTCAAGTTCAAACTTCTGGGTAAACATCATGTAATATACTTCAACTTACTACTACTGATGTGTCCAATTTGGTTATCTGAACTCTAAGAAGCAAATCAGATGACTCAAGATGGAGGATAAACCTTCATGTACACTGAGTGGGTGGTAACTCAGAAGTGACTATGATTGTTACCTGCATCCTTTTATCTCCTCTCTCTTTTTTTTCCTTTCCTTCCTACCCTCCTTTTCTTTCTTTTCCTGCCACTATGAAGTATGAATGCAATGGAAAAGTGATGGAATTAAAGGAACAGGGGAATTGGGAACAAGTCATAACTTGAAAAAGTTTTGGATGAACCCATTTTCATCAAGGTGTACTACACTGTCACTGAGCTTGTTTGCTGGACCAATGTCTGAGGTTCCATGTCTAATTCCAATCTACCCTTTTGTTTACCTACTCTAAACTCTTACTTTACTTTCCCTATGCAGCACCAATTCCATGTCTTGTACATCATTCCCCATGCATTTGATTGGTAAATCACTAAAATACTTATCTTGATATCGGTTTCGTTCTTGACATTTAACGGTTTCTGCAAAGTGCAGACTACTGTATAGTTTCGACCGTAAGTTCATGCCTTGTTACGCGTTACGGCTTGGATTTGGAGTTCACCAGTTCAAATTACTATATATGGTAGTCTGCAAATTTTTTTACCTTTTTTTGGTAGGTAAACAGCCCAGAAATGCCTTGTTATGCGTTACGAATGCAAATCTAGCCTAGTTCACGACCCTCTGTTATGCGTTATGTGAACGTGTGGTCGTAATTATACAGTACGTGAATTCCAGCAGATTTTTCCCTTCCGTTTCCTTTATTCTTTGTTCTCTTCTCTTTTTTTCTTGCCTGCTCCCTTTGCGTGGGCAATTTCGAACCCTTTACACTCCTTCAGCGCAAAGATAGTAGTGCTATCTGTTTTAGCTCCGCCGGTTTCTTGTCCTAGCGCCCATACTTTTATAACCTATTTTCAAACACCGCCGGACTTATCCGGGTGGGCGAGTACACACCGGCTCGGTTGTAGTGAAATGCCGATGTCCGGTCATCTTGTGACCGTGAACATATGCGCCCTTCCCACGGGTCTGGACGTCGTTGTAAGTTAACTCGGCCTAAAAGGGCCTCGTAATTTTGCACCACCATCATCCATTCACTCTAAGTGTCATCCAGCCTGTTCCGACGGGCAGACTGCTTCCAAACTTCATTCACTCAACCTCACTGCTGGGATTATTCCCTTGCACGCCATGGGCAAGGTGTTAATGAACTTATGAAAGTTGCTGAAAATTGACAAGGATTTATTACAAAGCGAAAAACTTTGTCAAAACTTTTTGGAAACAAAGTTTCTCAAAAAACCACAACAAAAAATCTCCTCAGGAAAAAATTTTTAGACAAAGGGAGAACAAAGAAAACCCTTTAGTCAAAAATTTTTCCCAGATAGATTTTCCTTGGTGATTTTTTGAGAAACTTTCTTTGTGTCCAAAGTCTTTGCGAACAGTTTGCTGCTTTGTCACAAATTTTTGTCAACTTTTGGTAGCTTTCATAACTTTATTAACCCCTTGCCTATAGCATGCAAGGAGATAATCACAGCGGTGCCTACTACTCACTTATTGCCTCTTACCCAAATCCCCAAATCCGGGATAATTTTTCTTTGTTCCACAGTGTGTGCACTGTCTACAGCAGCGAGCAAGGTCTATTGACGCGTCGCGCAGCCACCCTAACTTTCTCACACCTACACATACACTCTCCAGCACGTTCAGTCATTGTTTCTCTACTCACTTATTTCCTTCCCCTTGAAATAAACAACTACCCGACCAGTTGTTCCTCTACCTTTTTTTGTTTCACTCTGCATGGCGCCACTAGCTGAGGCTTGTAACAACTGATTGAGCGCTGTGCTGTCATCAGCGTCACGGACACCCCATTTTTTCTTCGTTCCAGGCCTGCCGTTTCACAAAAGCTACAAATTTCCTCTCGCAGTTACAGAGACATAACTTTCGCGCACCACCGTATGTCCAGTATACTAGGCCCATGTTTCCTGCAGCCGTCATGCTTATCCTCTCTAGTTCTACACCCTAGACCCTGCTTGCGCACACTGCTGTGTGTGTAAAATCCATACGCAATTGTACAATTTAACTTTTTGAAGGCGACTTCATTATATTTGACAGAAAGTACCTTGATTCCCTCCATTTCCGTTTTCAGTACCAAGGACGACAGTCACAGGAGCCACCCACGCACTACATGGATCCTCGGGCTTTTTGTGGGATGATTAACAACCT
>ML179381.1:47312-58756 GCA_004369135.1 Dendrothele bispora CBS 962.96
AACTAGTGAGAAGCAGTATAGGGTATGGAGAAGCAGTATAGGGTATGGAGAAGCAGTATAGGGTATGGAGAAGCAGTATAGGGTATGGAGAAGCAGTATAGGGTATGGAGAAGCAGTATAGGGTATGGAGAAGCAGTATAGGGTATGGAGAAGCAGTATAGGGTATGGAGAAGCAGTATAGGGTATGGAGAAGCAGTATAGGGTATGGAGAAGCAGTATAGGGTATGGAGAAGCAGTATAGGGTATGGAGAAGCAGTATAGGGTATGGGAAGCAGTATAGGGTATAATCTCTGCTGTGAACTTGGGGGGGGAGGGGGGTATGGAGCGGTTGTATGTAGACCAGTGACGGGAAAATGGACATAACTATTGTCCAACAATTAGTAGGGTGTTTTTCGGGCTCTTAGGTACATCACGCACCCACCCAGGACACTGACAGCAGGAACCATGACTTCTGCCTCTACCTGGTTTATATTATTTCAGCGGAAGTGTTTCAATTTAACATGTTAACGTATACCTAAAATGTGTGTGTCGTCACACGCGTTCGTCCCAGATCCCACATCTTGATCTATCCTATTCGTACTGCCGACGTCCTTTGTACCCGGATCATATGACCTGTATGCTACCACGCGCTTTCAATACAGAGACATTGACGCTCTCCTTTAACCATCGAAAACACTTTGCCGTCCGGACCTTGCTTCTTTTTTACCCCACAGGCACTGCGACTACTGTCGTGTCGCGAGTGAGTCAAGAATGTTCGGAGTCGATCACCGCTGTACGTCTCACTTCGTTTTTTTCCATCTCCTTGTTGACCAGCCCATCAACAAATTTAGTTCCCCTTCCTTTATTCAATCATCTCTTTGTTGCTGACTTGCCCGACCTCTCACATACGCCTCTTTCAATCCCACCGACACGCTGCGCAGTTTATCCGGAACGAGCGACAACATGAATCTGTCGCGTGTCACGTGACACCTTGTTTCTTTTTAATAGGGCCTAAACCATTCTCCGTTATTCACTCATCATCCAACTCACTTACTTCAAACCTTCGTCAGACGGGCAGTCTTGTCCGACCTACTGTGAATCTCACTTACCTACTACCACCACGCTTTAGAGGTTGGGAAAAACCCTTCATCCGGGCTCCGATAGAGCCAGTCAGCTAAGTACTGAGACGATTAAATCGTTTGGTTTCCGTGCCAAGACTGCCTTTCGTTTTGCTTGTACCTTGTAAGATGAAGGACCGCGTAAAGGAGAGTATAGAGGCTCAGACGAAACTTCTCCGATAGGTTAGACTATAAAAATGATCTGTTTTTCTACCTTTCTTTACAAGGAACCGAGAAAGTACAGAAAAGACTTCCCACGGAATAGCAACCAAAACAATCGTAAAGGCGTATTATTGTTATATTTCTGGGCTGTTTGACCGCTTTTTCAACACAACCGGACTTGGATCCTTCCCCTAGCCTTTGCTGAGCCTGGAGGGCACTAGCGCACTACGTCGTACTATATGTACAGTTTATACCTGTCGAACCTGTACACCGTATCAGTGAAGTTAAGGCGGGAACTTGGTTGTGACCAAATCGTTGAGCAAATGTATTAAGCACCCTAGACCTACAAGGATACACAACGCACCCGCGAGCGACACTATTTCGCTGTAATTTACCGTGGGGTTCCAGTTCTGGAGGGTTCCGTTCTGGAAGAAGTAAATATTTCAATTTAACTTGAACAGTCTGATAGCTGTTTGGGAGCAGTCAAGCGTCAGTGCCTTCCATACGCTGCTTAAAAAAGATCCTTCTTGTAAGGTTTTCCTCTTCTAAGAGAAGTACGATGCCGCAATGTCGATACTAAATAAAATAACCCCGACAGTACCAGTACTACAAGACTACTTTACTATGTCATCATCTAGCCACCTCCCGTCCCACTAGTACTTCTGCCGTCAATTACGTTTAAAGGTACTTGGTTTCGCGTACTTTTGTATATGCTTTAACCTAACCAGTTTACTTCTCAAAGTCAAAACCCTTCCGTCCAGGTTGACGTGATGGTGGTTGTCGGACTCTGAGACACCAACGTAGTTGGTATGTCGTATCGAACACAAAGTCACACTCCTTTACGTCGTTTGAACTTCATCGTCCGGCGGGCCCGCATCATGTTCCGATGTATAAACTAACTTAACGCGACGCGTTGTAAAGCCTTGAAGGGTACAGAGACTTTGGAATAAAGAAGTTTATAAGTTAACTGACTAGTGTACGTCGACCTATTAGAAGTGTAGAAATTATAGAGAGAAGACGGCGGTAATCGCGGAGTGTCATTCATTAGCCTATAGAGGCATCACAGGCTTTGGAATATAAAACTGTATAATTTAATGACCAGTGTACGTCGACCTATTAAAAGTGCAGAAGTCGTCTATGTAGTTGCTTAAAACTATCCTCACTTCCAAACAATAAAAGAAGTTACTTGAAATAACTTTACCCTTCTTATTACTAATTAAGGTCATCGTTCTACTTCTTTCGATAGTTCTGTTGAGATGTCACCTCTCTACGTTTCTCTGTTTCTTTGTGTGTCCTTGGACCTGTGTGACCTTTGTAACTACTATGTCTTCGTCCTCGAAGGTATAGACTGGCTTTAGGAGTCTACGGACTCGTCGTTAAGTGACGTGGGGTAAAAAAGGGTCTACGTGTCGTGTTACTAAAATCTTTCCGGTTCTAATGTTTACAACGATTATAGATAGTATCACTCACAATTTAGTAAAAGTTTCTTAGTACGTTGAGTAGAAGATGGTCTGGTTAATGGAAGACAACGGTTCCATCTATTGAGTGTTACTTTGGTAAACATATATTCGATTATATAGGGACCGTACTGTCCTTTAGTGACGTCTCATACATTTAGGTTACTACAAGTTTGTGTTATTTGACTAAAAATATTGTCGTACTATCGTAGACGATGAGGTGGTAATGGGGAACACAAGTGTCCGTCTCTACTGGAACAACTGGTTCCCCAACTGTAAGAGACATTGGTTCGAGAGTCCAAAGAACGATAAAACCCTCGTCCTCCCTTACCCTTTTTGGAGTGAACGGGGAGGTATAGTAATTGTCCTGACGTCAATTCGTCTTCAAACCTGTCTCTACAGTAAAAGAGGGAACACTATAAAAACTTTTACGTCTTCGGGAATGTGTCCCTAACTAAAGGTAATACTTTTAGTACAATGTTCTCTTGGTCCCATTTGTCCTCCGAAACAAGTTAGTAGAGTTCCGTTGAGTCGTACTGGACGACTAATAGAAACTGTTAAAACTCTGAGGGACCTTATTAGTACCGAGTTCTTGACTATAATCCTTAAATCACCTTTCTAACGTCCCACACTTTCTCACAGATAGTAACAATGATACTCTCCTGGAGTACCTGGTCCCCTTAAGGGACCTTTCGAGAACCTCTACTGAGACCCTATGGTGTCGATAGTGGTCGACGTCGTTTACTTCGAAAGTTTCGAAAACGACCAGGTTTCCAACTTAGAAGACTTTGTAGTCTAAGTGACTAATCGGTCAATTACATACTCGATCTAATATATGGAGAACGTTAGTTTAATTCACGAATAGTACGTTCCTTTTAGAGAAATCTGTGAGAATGACTTTACACCTTCTTAATGTTCTGACCTTACAATGCCCTACGTTGTTGTGTCCTGTCGTCTAGATGTTCACAACTTAAAAGTTAGTTAAACAGGTGCCGATGAGGTCCTTGCTGAGCTCACAGTCAACAAAGAAGATAAAGGGGAGAGATGAAATATGTTTGGATTCAGGATTGGAAGAAGTCAAATGGATAAGGAAAGAAAGGAGGTGGCCAAAGCTTTAGCCAGTGATGAAGAAGGCTTGATTACCATGAGGGAACGTACAAAATTTTGTATGCTTCGATTACACCGTCCAGTACCCTTTCCACTTTTTCAGCCAGTGAAATTGGAGCATCAACTTCATCAAGGAAAACCCACTCCTTTTTAACATGTACACTCTCAGACTCCACTTTTCGCTTTCAGAAAGTCATAACAAAGCTCGCATTTCCACCTGCAGAAAAGGATGACGTGTTTTGCCCTCTTCCAGGCACCAGGGCAGCAACTTATGCTACAGGAAGACCACGGGCACGTTCTGTAGCGCTGGAAACACTTGCTCGTCATAGACGCAACCCTGACTTACCAGTCGCTCAAATACTACATAGAGGTAGAACAAGAGAATTAAGCAATACCGATTCCCTTCGTGAGGCAACAAGTTCCTCACCACAAAACTCAGCATTCAGGCTGACCTCCATTGACTCCTCACCCTTCAAGTTCGAGATTACGAGGCCCTTTAGGGACTCGTCCTTACTAAACTCGAGCTGGCTAGCATTCCGCGTGCATCCCCATTTAGAAAATCATCATCTTATCTGCATCAAATGAATTCATTCTATTATCATGAGGTAAGCGTTATGACAAGCATTATGACATAAGATTCCAACACATTGGATCCGGCATTTCCGGGAGAATTCGGCACCAGATCCAGAACAGATTACAGCCTCGTACTTGCCACGCGAAGCGATGGCCCATTTCCTGTTGATTGCAAGGTCGTTGGGTTCATGTTTGATAATATTGAATCGTCTTGTGGATAGTGGTGAAGATTTGATGTTTGTACACTTGACACGCGTTATGTATCGGTCACAATCCAGTACCGTCGCTGACACGGCATCGTGTCTCAAACGGACGCCGTTTCACCTAAAGCTGTATACATGTGTCGAACTTGACTGTGAATGTGAATTCAGTATTGAGTTTATTGAAGGGTTAGAACATCCGAGCTTGAACATGAGTTTTCTGCTGTCACTAGCATACATGGTTTGTTTTTCAAAGCGACACCACACTGAAGAAAAAAATTGCCTTTGTTCGCGCAGCAACTTATGCCATTTCACCTGTCGGACAACGGTTTTTGCAGTATTCAAGAAAGATTGAATGCGGACTGGAGATCTCAAGTGAATTGTTTTGTTGGTTGGATAGTATCCTGTGTTAAGAGTTGATGTATTCTTGTTATATCGGTTTGTTCGGGTTCTCCTCCCTTTGTGTTTCAGCTCAACTGCCACAACGGGTCACTAGATGCAAAATGTTTAATTTTATAAACTTGATTTTTATGGTGAATTTATGAAATCCTGTTGTATATCCAGTGTTTTTATAATAAATTTACAGAAATGCAATAGACCACATCTGCAATACGGATTTTTGCTCGTTCTTCTTTGGTGGGAAATGATCAAAATGTGCTTAGTCCACCTGAAGTGGATACATTCTATGCAGGCATTTTGCTGCTTTTTGTCATTAGCTCTCCTCCACAGTATCTCTACTCTTGACTTTATGGAGCTTAGAAATATCTGCATTGCAGATATGGTCTAATATTCACTGTTTACTTGATGTATTATCGATATTCATAATAAAATACTGTATAGTGAAATATAGAATCAATAAATATTTCTATAAACCCAGTGTAAAAAGCGCTCAAATTTCACCATCCTAAATGGTCATAGATGACTATTATTTCGCTTTGTTCAAAGGTTATCGGAAATAATTCAACGGAGATTCATTGCACTACTATGCTGTTTGAAAAGGAGCAAAATTATTTTCCGATACTTCGACCCATTTTTCACTTTTTCCGATCTTTCAAGCGTGACATGTGACATGTCTCAATTTCGATACTTCAAATTTCAACATCCGATACTTCAAGAGCAAGACATCAATTTCCAATTTTCATTCCGATACTTCACCTTCAAGAACTGATTTTAATTTTTGCATTCCGATACTTCAACTGCAAGGGGCCGAACTCGATTTTTGCATTCCGATATTTCAACTTTGTATTCCGATGTTTCAGATTTGCATTCCGATATTTCAACTTTTATGTTCCGATGTTCCCTCTCTCAATTCCGGAGTTCTGGCAACTGTACCTTCTAGGAATAAATTAAATAATAAACCATATTTAGAATTATTATTAAATTATAAAATAACTGTTACTGTCATTTAATATTATTAATTAACATTATGGTGGCGGCCACAAGTGGCCACAAATGTCCACATGAACAGACCACCTGTTGTGCATTAACCCTTAAGTACATTATCACATTGCATACCCCTTCAGGAGAAAAACTTGAGGTTCAAACTTCAGTGGTAATGAGTGGGTAATTAGCATTGGTAAGTATCCATGAAACACAAGTATCTAGCAAAAAGACGTCGATACAAGGTAAAAGCACTTTAAAATTTCAACTTGAACAGTAATGAGCAGATGAGTCACTGTACATACTGGCAAGTATGGAACATGAGTAAATAGATGTAAGTAGGTGAAATTAAAGTGTGAGTACTATCATAAGTGGATGAAGGAGAAATCTTGCTACTGTGGCTTGCTCAAAGTCAATCAGAAATACCACATTAGAAAGCAAACTTACAAAGCTGAATTCTGAGAAATTAATGAAGCTGTCTGTTAGCTAATGAAATTAACACTCCTTTGAATCACATAGAATACAGGTACTGATCTTAATACA
The DNA here is from genome assembly GCA_004369135.1 of Dendrothele bispora CBS 962.96. Lineage (NCBI taxonomy): Eukaryota > Fungi > Basidiomycota > Agaricomycetes > Agaricales > Dendrothele > Dendrothele bispora. Next base: position 53,832 of record ML179381.1, read on the forward strand.
ATAAATTCATTCGTTGATTTTGGAAATAATTGTCTTGGACATATCTTGACAGACAACCGGTCAGTTCCCTTGCTTTGTGGCCCAGATTGATGCAAACATTAGTGCACACAGGATTGTAACCTACCTGGGCCCCCAAAAAAATTATTGAGTGAATAAAAATAGAGATAGCAAGATGGCAGTATATTTCATTATTTCATAGATAATTAAATAATAAAATAATTATAATTTGTAGAGATGTCGAAACTCCGGAATCAAAAGAAGGAACATCGGAACGTAAATATTGAAATATCGGAATGCAAATCTGAAACATCGGAATGCAAGTGGAAGTATCGGAATGCAAAAATTGAGTTCGGCCCCTTGCAATTGAAGTATCGGAACGCAAAAATTGAAATCAGTTCTTGAAGGTGAAGTATCGGAATGCAAAATTGAAATCGATGTCTGAGGTCCTTGCTGAGCTCACAGTCAACAAAGAAGATAAAGGGGAGAGATGAAATATGTTTGGATTCAGGATTGGAAGAAGTCAAATGGATAAGGAAAGAAAGGAGGTGGCCAAAGCTTTAGCCAGTGATGAAGAAGGCTTGATTACCATGAGGGAACGTACAAAATTTTGTATGCTTCGATTACACCGTCCAGTACCCTTTCCACTTTTTCAGCCAGTGAAATTGGAGCATCAACTTCATCAAGGAAAACCCACTCCTTTTTAACATGTACACTCTCAGACTCCACTTTTCGCTTTCAGAAAGTCATAACAAAGCTCGCATTTCCACCTGCAGAAAAGGATGACGTGTTTTGCCCTCTTCCAGACCCCAGGGCAGCAGCTTATGCTACATGAAGACCACGGGCACATTCAGTAGTGCCAGGAACACCTGCTCATCATAGACGCAACGGTGACTTACCAGTCACTCCAAATACTAGATAGAGGTAATAGAACAAGAGAAGTTAAGCAATACCGATTCCCTTCGTGAGGCATTATCAATATTAAAAATAAAATACTGTATAGTGCTAAGTGAATAATGAAGGAATAGGGCCGTCGCTTCACGCGGCAGGTACGAAGCCGTAATCCAATCAGTAATGGTAAAAGATAAGATTAATGATATACCATATGGATTTAACTCGTAGTAAAGTGCACTACCACCCTGCGACTCAGGATAAGCAAGAACGAGTCCTCCTAAAGTCGGCCTCGTAACAATCAATAAATATTTCTATAAACCCAGTGTAAAAAAGCGCTCAAATTTCACCATCCCAAATGGTCATAGATGACTATTATTTCACTTTGTTCAAAGGTTATCGGAGATAATTTAATGGAGATTTATTGTACTACTTACATAACTAATCAACAATGTAATCACGATGATCAGAAATAATTGAGATGCTGGTGTCAGGAGGAATAGTTCGCATCAGGAAAAAGTCCCCTAGACCAAAGACTGTCAAAGTCAACCATGGCTTCAGGGTCAAATTGAGCGTGTGCCATGGCTGATTTAAAGTGCCATGGCTATAATTTTTCAGTCCTGAGACTGCTCCAGGAGTGTCTAGGAGTGTCCCAGGAGTGTCCCAGGAGTGTCTAGGAGTGTCCCAGGAGTGTCTCAGGAGTGTCCCAGGAGTGTCTCAGGAGTGTCCCAGGAGTGTCTCAGGACTGACAATTTATGGCCATGGCACTTAAAATCAGCCATGGCACACGCTCAATTTGACCCTAAAGCCATGGTTGACTTTGACAGTCTTTGGCCTAGGGGACTTTTTCCTGATGAGTCAAGCGGCTCCCAGCACTCACAATGAATGAATTTGATGGCTACTTGTGAGAAATGTTGATATCCTTATACTGAGGTCCTACTGTCCATTTTGGTAGGATAGGAGTAGTATGTCACAGTTTCGGCTTAAGATTACAGGGGTCTTCTTCAAGCTCAGTGAGTTTTACAGAGCCGATGTCTGGCACCAGTTTCTGGGATCTTCCACTGTGTAAATGTACGGTGAAACTTGTACGATGGAACCTTTTCGGAATGGTATACATATGCCATACATAATGGAGATGTTTTGCATATGTACGGTCATCTCGAAGAAAGTTCTTTCGGAGCTAAATGAACAATAAAACTCCTTCTGGGACTGTGCATATCCAAAGGAGATTCTTTTTGGTTGGGCGTCGTTTCAGAAAGTATCTTGAAGAGTAAATGCACAACAGAAATTTTTTAGGTCATGTACGAAGTCGAAGAAGCTTCTAATCGAAGAGTAAACATACGATAAAAAGTTTCTGGGTAACATACATACAATCAATGTCTAGGGTCAGTTACCACTTCCTCGGAAAGATCTGTGCAGAAAGACGATCTGTCGTTGCGGAGATTGGTGTCCCGGCAGTACCTGACGCAAACTTTCTAGAAAAGAAGGGAAAAATTCCTCTCCTTTCAAAAGACAAAACTGGTGATTGCACCGTAGATTACATCTCGTATTATCCAGAGAAAAATATGCCGGGCATAATGGAATCCTCTTTCCAAACACATTTTTCCAGAGAACCATTCATCAGTCCAAAAATTGCATAAAACTTTCTCAAGTTTGTGCTGGAAATCTTTTGATCACACGGAAGCTAACCTGAAGTTTGAAGAGCCGATTGCAGAATGCTTCGACTGACCTTCTCAAGCTTTCTATTTACTTGCAGGCATCTACTACATCAAATGGATGTCTAATTCCCATCCGCTTTGTACCGGCACCTTACGCTCTTAGTGGGCCGCAGTTCCCTATCCTCCTCCAATTTTGAAGCTTAGTGGCCACAGTTTCAAATTCACCTGAGAACCTTGCATCTACTTAGGGGGCCCAGACCAGACTCGGCAGAGACATTTCTGATCGGGTGATAAACACGACTGACTGATCCACCAGCAAATCAACTAACACAAGTGGCCTCTTTTGGAATCCACATAAAGGTGGCTCGATTAGGCGGGTCCGAGTCACAGGCTTGAAAAAGCCCAAAATAGCTATCGACAACATACCTGAGCGAGTTGGATCTGAGCTTGGGCCTCAGTCCGACGCACCATGAAATCGAGATCAATTCAAAAACTACGCAAGAAACCAAGCTACACTGAATCTCACCTGGATGGCACAAACACCCATGGAGATAGAATCACAAGTCACGGCGCTTCCTTGAGGGAAACTCTGACCCGACTGTCAGGACATCAATATGTTGACACGCGTGTTCCTTGAGTTCTACATGCTGCTCAAACTTGTGTTTTCACGTCGTCCACAATATGTAGTGTGTGAAAGTGTGTGAAAGCTATTTTGTGGCATTCTAAAGCACTTTGATATCAAACGTTATGATCTTAGACTGGCAATGCTTGGCTGAGATACAATAGACATCATTCCATAATGTCCTTCACGTTGCTAGCGTAAGTAGACATTTCCTCGGAAAGATTTACAAAGCTGTATTCCCGATAAGATCTTCCTGTAAAAGATTGTCATTTTTACCAACAATACATAACTGTTGATTGCATCACAGGAAAGATTGGTCTGGAACATTGGAATCTTCTTTCCGAACACATATTTCTCAGATTTCATCAATCCCAGCACTGGCGTCAGGCAATTGTCCTGGATTTGATTCGGCGGTGGATTGCCACAGTGGCAAACTTTCATCACATACTTAAAGAAGTATAAGGACTCTGGATGGACCACATTTCTGCTCCTTTTTCCTTAGAATCATAATTCATCATGCAATGGTGAAGTGATAGGGAAGTGTGAAATGTGAGGCAGCAAGCATATAGAGCTTCAAGAGTTCTGGGTCAAGATTTTTCATTATCGACTATTTGCAAAATAGTCACTATTGAACGGTTAAAATGCAATTTTCATTAGATATTAGTCTAGAATTAGTGGGTTTCATTAATTTGCATTTTTAGCATCTGTTTGAGACTTTGGCCTTGCACCTGTCATGTGTAAGCAATGACGCACTCCACTTTGCAGACAATTGGTAAACTCTGAGCAGCTAAACTTGAGCTTTGATTTAATTGACTCTGCAGTATTCCAGCTACTTATTGATTCCTTAAGATGAAGTGAAGTGGGCCACTGCAAGCATGGCAAGTACAAGGGTTGGAATGAGCTCATCAACTGTTGCTGTGCCGAGGAGGAGGAGGAGGAATCTAGGAAGTCAGATTCAGAACCTTCTGATCATTGACCACATGGGACGCGCACTCGGATGTGTAAGAAGCTGGAGTTTCTGATGCCTGATTGGAAATAAAGATCTTGACAAACAAGACCACATCCGAGGTGACCGACCGAGGTAAAAAGTTGCGTATAAATACAATTCCCTCTTCAATCAGTTGGTCTCGTAATGGCCGCCTTTCGGAAATCTGATCATGATCAACAGTGGTCCAGTTACGCAAGTCACAGAAGAACCTTGAGGAAGCTCAAATTAGCGACAGCATGCTTCGGTCACTGAAGCAAGATGTGTCTGAGTTTGGGCCTGAATCTGTTTGAATTACCATAGAGTCGAGATCCGGTTTTATCAGCTCAAACACCTCGCTAAAAACATCTTACCTGGAACCACTGTGCCAGCACTCTCTCTAAACGGGAACACTGGCAGATTCTCACGGGCATCAATAATTTACTTTCTCAAAGGGGGAGGCGATGACCCAGGTCTGGTCCAGTGACTGATTCTCGCGGTGGCAAACTTCCATTGCATACTTGAAATGGTCTATGAATTTGTAAAGAGCTCTGTTGCGAGTTCCGGCCCTTCTTTTTAGTGTACCCTACACAATTGCAACACGTACATGCAGCAACCTGAAATGTAAGCAATCTGTCACTACAAGACTATCGGTACTGTGTTTGATAATTCTTCTTTCTTTAACAACGAGGATGATTGAGGACTCGTTCCACAGTGTCTGACGGCCTTGATTGTGATCAATTACGAAGTTGATGGAACTGGCACCGTCTTGGTTTGGCGAAACTTAAAACTT
>ML179381.1:58766-106057 GCA_004369135.1 Dendrothele bispora CBS 962.96
TGCTAGCGTAAGTAGACATTTCCTCGGAAAGATTTACAAAGCTGTATTCCCGATAAGATCTTCCTGTAAAAGATTGTCATTTTTACCAACAATACATAACTGTTGATTGCATCACAGGAAAGATTGGTCTGGAACATTGGAATCTTCTTTCCGAACACATATTTCTCAGATTTCATCAATCCCAGCACTGGCGTCAGGCAATTGTCCTGGATTTGATTCGGCGGTGGATTGCCACAGTGGCAAACTTTCATCACATACTTAAAGAAGTATAAGGACTCTGGATGGACCACATTTCTGCTCCTTTTTCCTTAGAATCATAATTCATCATGCAATGGTGAAGTGATAGGGAAATGTGAAATGTAATGCAGTAACTTCATATAGAGCTTCCAAAATTCTGAGTCAGGATATGTGAACGGATTTTCATTATCAAGTATTTGGAAGATATTCACTTTTGAATGTTTAATTTCATTAGATATCGGTCTAGAATTGGTGGGTTTCATTAATTTGGATTTTTGGCATTTGTTTGAGATTTTGGCCTTGCGCCTGTCATGTGTAAGCAACGACCCACTCCACATTGTAGACAATTGACAAACTCTGAGTAGCTAAACTTGAGCTTTGATTTGATTGACTCTGCAGTATTCCAGCTACTTATTGATTCCTTCAAAGTGAAGATTAAGTAAGATCAACTACAAAGTTGATGGAACTGGCACCGTCTTGGTTTGGCGAAACTTAAAACTTAAATATCGAACTTTGAAGGCTGAAAAACAGCACTTGGAACTTTTCTCCTTTTTATGCCAATACAATAGCCAGCTTGGATCCAGAGAATGAAGCAAAAAGATAAAGTACCACACATACGTTTCCACAGCATAAGGGCTCGCCGTCAGTCATTAACTTGGATACTACAGTGATTGATTCTTCTTGGACCTCGGAAAGTCAAATTGACAATGCGCACGAACATGTCATACTTGAGGCCGCGACGACCACCTTTATGTTGCTTCATATCACTTTTCATATGCTTTACTTCAAGTTAAAAAACTCTGACTCTTTAGATACAACTTTGCACTTGGGTGAGATCCAGACATTGAATGCGCAGACTCCAAGGAGACTGTGGTTAATCAGAATCAGAAACACAGAGGTCTCCGTTCAACGGGTTGACGGGAAATGAACAGGAATGAATCGATTGAAGATTGTTAGTCCTATACATACATAGGTGTATTTTGAAATGAAGGATAGAAATTCCAAGCCGAAGATTCAGAATGAGACTGTTGTAATTCAGTCATACAAACTATGATTGACAGGTTCTGAGTGTAGACCTGAGCACTTGAGTCTGATCTTTGAATTATTTATCTTATTTATCTCTAGCGCTTATTGATCCCTTCCAAGCTTGATTAATTGCAAGCTGAATTACGGAGAGGACCACTGAACAATATTCAGGGGTTTCAGGACCATGTCTCTTATTGGACAAGCTATTTCTCACTTGTGAATGTTAGTTCCTCCTTTCGTAATATGTTGAATGGGTTTTCGGCATTCCTGTGCTAATCTATAATTGTTTTGCTTGAAGACTGTTAATGATGTTTGTAGTTGCTACGCTACAATTGACAATCGAGGGAAAAAATTAAAAGAAACAGAAAAGAGCACAGCTCGTTTAACTTTGGGCACTGTGACTAGAAGGAAATGACGAAATATCAGTATGAAAAGCGGGAGAAGGATATCAGATAAAATATCCGTCAAAAGGAAATGTGCGCTCTCAACCTGTTCATCCACCCCTCCCAACCTTTCTTATTTTGTTTTTTTTTTATGGAATCAGTACCCGGTGTAACTGATCTGATCAGTCTCGTCGGGCTGACTTAGGTCGCGGGGTTGAAAGGTATGAATTCTTCCCCAGTTATAGAACGGGCCTTGGTGAGCTCAGGCTCCAGATTGATTATTGATTTTGGTAATTGATAGTGAGTCTTAGTAGGATCAGATCACGACGTAAATCTTACGCTTGAGCTTGAGGGTGGTCGACAACAAAGATTTTCTGGCAAACGACTACTTATTGGCCCTATTATCAATGGGAAACTTGAACATTGGGTATGCTCCAGTGCTTAAACACCTGAGCTTAGGACAAAGCACCTCGGGAAGAGCGTCAGCTTGACGCTTAGATCTTTCGGGAGGTCCCCCATATTGAACTAGACTCATCAAGGAATAAGCAGATGTGGAATACGTAATAGATCATGAGGCTCATGAGCCGTCATAGCGGTTCAAAAATGTTGCTTTTCCAGAACATATATGCAGGCCCGTACAAAACGAGGCTGACGGCCACTATTGAGGTACAAAATTTCGAGCAGCATTTTTGCTCCGGTCATCGGAGGACAGGAATGACAGCTCTGACATAGAGCACATGATTACCCTGATCTGCGACCATCAGTAAACTGTGGCTATAGATGGTTTCTTTGAGCCAGGACAAACCGGTAGTCAGTGTTGTGGCTAAAGTCTTCATTGAAGCGACGCCTCGCCACCCCCTGCAATCAATGCTTCGACTGGTTTATTGAAGGTGATTTTCAATGGGCAAATCCTTGATCTCGTTTCAGTGTTGGTGTCAGGCAGGGCCACAGAGGGAAGACTGTTCACTCTATTAGTATATGTCAAACTCTCTCACGCTATTATGTCGGTGGCGACTAACCCCAAATAGTAGGCTGTACCCCATGTCAGGGTCATACGTCCCGGTCCCTCGACCAAGCTTCAGCTTGTGTGTGTGTTTGAACTCTTGTTATAGATTGATTTGTAAGTGGATTTTCCTCGTGGAAGCGGTTTGATAAGTAAGCTACCACTCAAGATCCTTGCAAAGTGTCTGTTGAGCGGAAGCCAGTTTGTGGCCTTGTTGTGGCGACTCTAGACAATGGTGAGTGGCTATAACTACCAGGAGGGGAACAGGAGAGTAGATTCAAAAATGGTAGATTTTATGTGAGTTTGGCTGGAAGATTATGTCTCGGAAAGAACCCGACGGATGATGAAATGTAAATTATGAGAGTCGGAAGTGGCTGGTAAACATATTATCCAAGTAGTGTTCTTCTATATATTCTGTATTAATAGGACAGCGCTGGGTAAAAAAGAGGGATCATGAGACAGGGGCTACGATCTATAATGCTAAACTAATAATGCTTCGACAAAGTTCTTGCGCATAACAAGGTTGTGTGGTGAACGTGAAGACGAATTTGGCATGAAAAAGACCAAGCCATGGCACCGAAGGGGATTGGTGCACTCCATATATAGACGTGGGCAGACCGCTCTCTCCGGCAGAACATCGTCAACAACGAAAATAGTGATCCGGTTGCGGACATAGTTAGCAGGGAGTCAAATTTCTTCATGGGGGTTGACAAGCGGCATGTCTCAAACTATCTTAGGTAGCCAAGAAAAAAAGATCACACTGTCATATAAGTAGTACATCGACAAGACGCCTCAGTCAAAAAACCTCCAAATAAACCCAAAACCACTACTACGATTGCCCACAGCACACAGAACAAGAACATAACCCATCTGCCTGAGCTTGATCTCGACTTCCGAACGCATTGGCCATTGACTGGATTAGGTGCTTCCTGGCTAGTAGCGTTAATCGCGCTCGACCTTACCTAACAGCTGCCCGTCAGCGCCTCACCAATGATCGTGGCAAGCCCTTCCATACCAGTGCACTTATTCCTAGCGATAAGGGGCCAATCATATTCGTTACAGGCTCAGTCATCCGACTGCAGTGTTCCCCGCGACAGACACTCTGCATCAACGCTGAACCTTTCTGTGTTGGTGAACTTATGTATACAGCGAAAGACATCTCGCGCAGTAGTCGGAGCTGTACGTAAGTAAAGTCGACAGTTTGTCAATGTCCGAGCCCGGGATAGTGGCTTGCAGAAAGTGCTGCCACCGGCCAGCATTACAAAAACAAAACCCCAAATTGTTTGGTTACGTTATGTGTCCTATAAAGGCAGGGCAGACCAAATGATAGAACGGTTCAAGAAGGACGCGGGGACCTGAAGACGGCATCCGTTGTTATACACCTGTCACTGAGACAAAAAAAAACACAAGTCAAGGAAGCACTGTATGTACAAGCACTGCGGCCAGAGGCCGGGACGACGCCCTCCGAAGAATTCGTTCAAGGTCTGAAGATGAATTTTAACCGGCCCTAATCCACCGATGATTGTCTGAGTCGCGTCAGGTAGACTGTTGCCATGAAAGACTTGCTCCAAGGGTTAGCCAAGGGGGTGAGTAGAACCAAGATTCCTAGGAGGCACACGACAAGACTACACTGTCCCCACTGACTCCAAACTTTTCCGATCTCTTCTCAGGGCAAGAAAAAAGACACAAATCTAAACACCGATCGTGAAAATTCCCATCAATTTGGATTACACCCACTCTGAGACCGAGACTGTCACGGTTGGTACTGGATTATGTCCTTCCGTCTGTCCATTTCTCGCCCATTTCTCGTCCAGATCTGGATGTGTACACAACGTTGGAGGGGCCATCGTTCCGCGGAGGAGAACTCATGAGATCTTGGAAGTTCAGGATCGTAACGGAAATGGTGACTAGATTGCGCCCTAGAAAGACCTTGTGTTCACCTCCACTCTTACAGCTTACAGCCTCGGTGCTCATCATGACCAAGAGGATTTTTATAGGCGCATTACTCCTTTTGTGTATTCCCCACCTCCATCCATAAATGATGGTTGGAGACCCCACTTAAACACCATATGGACTCCAGGTTTTCACTGAGTGACCACTGGAAGCATCGGTGGCTGTGATTGAAACAGGCAAAAGGGTGGTGGTCAGAGAGATGTCAACGAGGCTTTAGGTATCGTGGAGTATTCATAGCAATTCAACGAAGGGAAGAGCAAAGGTTTAGACTTTAGGTTGGAGGAGGTCAATTGGATGGGGGCAAGAAGGAAAGTGGAAGAGAGCGACATTCTCGTATGTATCTACTCTTTTTCTTGGAGCATTAACCTCATTTAAGGGGAGTTATTCCAATTCACCTCATGCACCATCAAACACCACTCTTCCTTTCGAGCCTGGCAAATTTATCACCACAAAGCTCCCGTCCCCACCTGCAGAAGGCGATGAATTTTTTGCCCTCTTACTAGGGCGGCAGCCTACGCCACAGGGGGACTGCGAGCACGCTCCGTAGTGTCAGTGGCACCCACTAATCGCCGTCGACTGGATTTACCGGCCACTCCAGACACTGAGCATGCTGCATGCCAGAAGTAGAACGACTCGAGAGAGCAATTCTGCTCTCGGGCCAACAAACGCTTCATGACAAAACCCATTCAAGCTCGATGCACTGCCATCAACACCTCAACGAGCTCATTGTTAATTTTTAAAAACATCTTTCAAATTGTAGATAGGCGAATAGTCGCTGGATACCAGATATAGTTACTACACAAGACCCGTAAACTATCATATGTATGCGCGAAAATGGAAGCATTGTTTTGGTAGATGGGGATATTGGTATCTTCGGATTTATTGAGGAATGGAACACCCCGATGTGGCTGCGGAATGAGTAAAAATCTTCTTAGACCCGGAGTAAGACAACCAGAGCGTAGCTTCCATAGAAGGATCTAAATTTCAGTTTGACTTGCAGCAGGAACCGGAGATCATTTATTAATCCTTATTTGGTTCTGCCAGTGTCGGTATTCCTTCAAAGCAGACTGGTTTGCTCCGACAGATTGTATTGGTTCTTCTTACCTGAGCCCAGGCCTGATGGTCTGACTTACTTTGAGTTTTGGACCGCTAGGTAACCTGACCCTTTCGCTTCCCATAGTCTGAGAGAGAAAATCGGTCGTCGTAATGGATCCGTGGTTCGTGGTACACTCCTTGAAGACATGTACATTGGCTGACCTTTGAGGTACCCGTACACACCTTTCCGACTCGAAGTCAAGTTCTTAGTGTAAACCGACTACCGCAAATTGACCATTGCACCATTGAATATAATACATTTAGCAGACCGGTCCATCTCTTACAATGGAAAGATGTGAGTTAGTACCGTAAGTCATAACTACCGTCTTACTAAGACTTACATTTTTATGTTTAGTATGTCTGAGTAACATAAAAATGTAAATGGTGAGCGTTTGCAATTCTATATCTATTCAGGTTTCCGTTAGAGGAATCGTGTATTTCCGCCTTGTATAGAAAGTCTTGTTCTTCTTCAAGCTTTACGCGGTATAGAATATCAAGAATCGGGATCAAAAGCATTCGGGATGGTGTCAGGAAAATAATTTTAGCACTATAGGCGGCTTCCCACTTGAGCTAGCTTAGTATTTATATGAAAAGTGCTGTTATGATCCTTTTGTGGAACACTTGTATTGTTACCATGGAATCCCTGATTTTGCAGGGAGGAAGTCCAAAGGAGTCTTTGCCACAGTCTTAGTTAAACATCGGCAAGAGTGTTACGTGCTATTACGAGATATGATAATCGGCTCCCGACCGGTGACATCTACAACCTCAGCTTCTCCTGCTCAATGAATTTTACAGAGCAGATGTCCACGCTTCTTCGAGTTTACCTGTGCGAATTAAATGGATGTACGATAAATTTTCTTGGGGATAACATAGACTCGAGCCAGTCGTTCACGGGAAGAGTGATGACTGGCGATCAGCTTCGCTAACGACTTTGATCGACTGTCATCAAAGTCCTACAGAGGCGGTGGTTCGAGTCTAGGGATGGTATAAAACCTCCAATCGTGGTGGGCGAGGCCGTATTCAGAAACAGCAATTTCCCCGTCTGTGACCGAACAGATTTTTTGGGTCTTAAGTCTGTCCGAATTGAGTATGATTTCGTACTAGTCCAAAGCTCAGATTCGTGTCCGAAATACGGGTATAGCCTCAAAATAACTTTCTAGATAGGAGTTTTTTGGACTTCGACAAATGTTTTTTATATAAGTTCTCAGAATAGTCCGTCTTACAAAGTTCTTTCCTCCTGAAGCAACGAATAAATTTTTTCGGGTCATTGAAAACCGTCAGAGCCTGGGTTTTTTAGACGCAACATATGCTGGCTCATGGATGTCATGTCTTTGCCTTGAGAAAAGCGTAAGGGTACTTATATGAACGAGAAAGCATGAACTTGATAGACAGATGTCAAGCTCGGTACGCTTCTGAGTCGGCGTTCGTGTATTTGTTGTCGCCGCCATAGGCGAACAGTAATGCATGTCGCGCTTGTTTATAGACAATGTTTGAAAAAAATTATTTGAAACTCACGCAGATGTCTACTGTTTCCGTAAAGGTTACTAGTTTGAGTTGCTATCAGGAGTTTCCCGCTGAATGAATCAAAATCTTAACTAGTTGATAGGCTCCTCCGGGCTCAACCTGTGGCAGGCCTCCGAGCTGAGATATGGGTCTCCAGATCCCAAGACCCCATCCGCCCCCGAGCCGGGAAATAATATAAACTGACAAGAAAAGACACAAAAAAACCAAAAAAAACTACAACAGATAAAGAGAGCCAAAGCACTCCGACCGCACGCAATCAAAAACGAAGCGAAAACCAAACTCAAAACGAGCCAATAAAACAACACAAAAAAAGTGGATGGCAAATTCTTAATCGGCACAAGAATCCATCTTTGACTTGGAAATGGAACCAGGTCTGTGGCACTTTTTTAAAGGGGAACACTGATGCACTCTCAGAGCATCAATACATTTATTCACCCATCCGTAGCCGTGATCTTGCCGTTCAATATCGGAAAGCTGTGATTGCACGTCGTCCATGTGGTTTTTTTTGTACATGTGGTGTCTGGAAAGTACTTACTGGTACTAGTTTGAGTATTTTAAAGCTTTTATGTCAACTGACATACTGATAATATATAACAAACATTCCAGATACGATTTGCTGATGTCGGGGAATCAGTTCCTAACTTCCTTTTGGGGAAGGGGAAGTCATGACCCCATGTTTTGATTGAGTGACTGATCATTGGGAGGCCAACTTCCATTGCGTACTAGTGCGTACTTCAAGAGAATTTAGGAATTTGAAACAGATTGCGCCGCAGGTTCCGGCTACTGTTTTGTTTATATAGCAACGAGAACGATGAAGACTCATTGATCATTCATCAGTGCCCGTTCAATCGCATTTATGGAACTGCCAATGGGCCACACTATCACAATGGCAGTTCCATTGTAATGGTGTGGTCCTGTGACAAAATCTGAAAATTGAACTTTGAAGCTACACCTTTCTCCTTATGTCAACGTCATGGCTACCCTCAACTTGGATCCAAAGATTAGACTGAAAAGGCGCGGAATACGTAGTACCGCATATTATTCCACGGTATGAACTGAATAATTCTCAGGGTCTATTGTTCTTGGGCCTCGAAGAACTAGCTGACAGTACACCGCACCAATTTTATACCGCTTCATGCCATTTTTTTGTGTTTCACTTTGGAGTTTTACTATGATTCTCTTTAGATACAGCTCTGCATTCACAATTACTTCCCAACGAAACCGCAATGCTCTAAGGAGGTTACAAGTAGATGTGGGCCATCGCTTCGCGTGGCAAATACGAGGCCCAGTTCGGAAAAACTGAGGGCGCTTATAATGACTCAAGCGCCCTCGGGTTTTTCCGATACTAAATGGGGTAAGTACCTCACTACGGGCAAGAACGACTTTCCGCAGTGAGGAAATCGTGAGGAAAATTTGAGGAAATTGTGATCGACCGTGTTCCTATTGGTCGATCACAATTTCCTCAAATTTTCCTCACGATTTCCTCACCGTGGGAAGTCGCTCTTGCCCGTAGTGCCTGGGAACTTCTGTGGTCAAGTTTAGTAAGGAGGAGACCCTAAAGGGCCTCGTAATGGTTGACCAAAAAGGCACATTACGAGACCGACTCAGGAGGACTCGTTCTTACTGAAATCGACTCGCGCTGGAGCTGTGAAGCTGCCATCCATTTGGTAAGTCACGTTGTTTTAGTCTATCTCAGCACACTCGACAATACCTTACGGCCTCGTACCAGCGGAGCGATGGCCCACTCCCTTTCATCCTTGTCCAGGTTGCTTGTCTTGTGGAAAATAAACAGGGCTGAGATATATTGAAGAGTATTAGTTGTATACATGGTTCTGTTTTGAAATGGGGGATCAAAGTTCTCAGCCTCTCGTTGCAATCGAGATGTACTTTTTGGGGTACTATAATCCAGTCAGAGAGACAATAATTGACACATTCTGAACCACTGGATTTAATCGCTTGCACCTGGGCTTTAATTTTATTTATCTCTTTGGTTTCGTAGCTAATAAGACCCTGTTCTGCGACAGGAGAACGAATTAAAGGGGGAGAAAGACACCAACTCACCAAAAAAAATTGCCTGGACAATTTCTTTTCCCGTAATATTTTTAAATTTGTTCTCCTTTACAGAGCTTTATTAACGTTATTACTATCTTTTTCGCAGAACGGAGCTTGGTGTGGCTCGGGTCGCATCTACTAGTCGACTTTTGGTAAATGATAGTAAATCGCGGTATCAGATCTCCGAGCTCAAGCCCATCCATCATAACGTGTAAATCTCGCGCTCGGTGCTCGCGAAGGAGATGTGACAATAAAGATCTTTTGATAAATAAATGCTTATTGGTGCTACTCACGGCGGAGGTTGGTATCCATCTTCCTAAAGAAACCTGATCATCATAACATGTCATCCTTTCTCATTAAACTTGAGTTCGAGATCACGAGTTCTTCATAAATAAACGAATACTTATCGAAGCTTTCTTCCATGAATTGAAAAAAGATGGGCTCCGTTCACAAAACAAGGGCAACTCAATGGAACCCACTTTACATCGAGGTTCTTTTTGTGTATCAAACCAAAGAAAAATTAAAAAAAGACGACAGTTTTTACGAGCACATGTTTTGAGGAAACAGCATACCAATCTCCGCTGTGACTTATCGATGGAAAAATGATCCAATATTGGATGAAGCTTCTGCGAGAACCCTGATTTGGTTGAAGCTTACAGACTTGAAGGTCTTCCAAGCGCTTCAGGCGTAGAATAACGTAGCTTGGGATCACGAGTATCGTAAATTAACAACAAATGGATACTTATTGGCACTGCTCATAGTGCGGGAACCTGATTTTTGCGTTACACCGTTGCGTGTTGCGTGTCGGATTTGCGTGTCAGGATTTGCGTGTTGCGTGTTTGCGTGTTTGCGTGTTGCGTGTGTTTGCGTGTTTGCGTGTCAGTATGTCGGATTTATATGTTGCTGTGTATAACTATGTAATTCCCAGTATAATCAGGCTAATAAATAAGTATACTGTTACAATCTGTCATTTCCTTTAATTACCGAGTTCACACAAGTAGATACTGCCACATACAACGAGCAGTAATACCTTAGGACCATACACGAGGGTACATAGCTTACCCAAACTTGTAGTAGCCTTAGATATTTTACTTTCTTTCATTCTCGTAGTATAAAAGGAGTAGCTATTTGACCTGTAACTTTAGTTCTAACTTGCTTGAAACAATGAACTTTCTTTATCCTTCAACTTCACCAGACTCTTAACTGAGTTGTTTTAGTTATATTGAAGTTATCTTCACATATACCCAGTATTTCACAGTCATTTGTTGGGGTTCAGATACTTAGGTATTCAATAAATAGCAGAAGTAGTGTTTAGATTAATCTATACTACTCTAATTATAATACTTACAGTAACCCGAGAAATTGCCAAGAAATCATTAGTTCACAAAGTTATGTAGACTATCATGCACTTTTCTTATCTCATACTGGGTCAAGTACAAGTCAGAAAACCTAAGGGTGCACTGGTGTGTATGTCAAAATCGAGTTGGAGTGCTTACTGATTACAATATTTCGTGAAGTTTCAAAGATAAAAACATCTAACTGTTAAAAATGACATGAGTGCTGACTACAAATCCAGTTCTACAAAGCCCATTATCACTCCTGAAAGCTAGGTCATTTATTGACACGCAACACACAAAGTCATGACACGCAACACACAAAGTCATGACACGCAACACACAAAGTCATGACACGCAAGTCCAAAAATTTGCGTGACTTTGCGTGTCACTTGCGTTTCATTGTCAATGACACGCAAATGACACGCAAAGTCACGTGAGGTCCAAAACCTTGCGTGTTGCGTGTCAAAATTTGCGTGTCAATTGCGCGTCTGACACATCAGGAAAATCCCTAGAGTCAATATTATGCATTTGTGGCATAAAAATAAATTTTACTGATAATATTGAATAACTAAGTCAATACGTTGAACAACCTTATCAACATATAAGGCCATAAATGTATAATTATTCAACATTATGCAAACAAACAGTAATTGTAATAATATAGCATAACAAAGGATAGGATAAGGAATAATGAAGGATAAAGTTATTGAAATGTTTTCCATACTAATACTACTTTACATGCATTATCTTGCTCAACTCGGGCAGCTCTCATGTTGCTGTCCCTTGTTCTCAATAGAACTTCTGTACTTTTGTAAGGAATGATGGCAATGTCGCCGCAGCAGCAGTTTTTTTATATCTAGTACAGACTCAGAATCGGAATCCTTCAAATTTACCTTAGGCCTGCTCGGGAGCATCCACTCCTGGGTCAATTTTGGCACGGAATTTGTTATTCTTTAAAACTAGCTATTGGACAAACTCAATTATTTGTGCGGCACATCCAAATGTGCCGCTCATTAATAGCCTAGCGGCAGAACCTGGCAAGTCACATGTGGTCACGCTGCCATTTCATGCCGGTGTATACAGCTGTACAGTTCTTAGTCAGCACAACATAAACCAACAACAACGCTTCGGAACTTCAACCATCTTCTCTCCCTCAACAATCTTCTTCTCCGCAACACTGCAATTAGATGTAGGGCGTTGTTCGTTGATAATCTTTTGATCCTTGGACAGTACACTCACTTTCACCAATGTGCGCAGGTCTTCTCTCTGGACAAAAGGAAGAACAATGCTGCAAACCGTCACTCAATCTTCAAGTTTTTCCTAATTTCGGGTTATTGGTACGTGTATTTATTTAACAGCTATATTTCAACAAGTTTCTAACAATCCAATAGGTTGAAACCCGCTACGCGTCTTTGATCCAGCCCTTCTCTGTACCGGATACACCTTTACCTCTTTCCCCAAACTCAAGCCCGCCTCTCGCTCACTCCTCGGCCAATGTTGTCAGTCGTGATTGCTTTGCCAACCTCCTGTTTGTGGCCTCAACAATGCTTGAAAACCCTTGCAAGCCACGAAAGACGTCACGTCGGTAATGTATGTCAACATCATTTTCCTTTTTTTATGTCCACAACCAATCTCATATACTTTTATTTAGGTCCGACAACATTGAAAGCGCAGAGCTTACTGTATCGTGTCCTTTTTTATGTGTAGTTTCTTTTGTATCATGTTAAGTACTGTCTATGTATCCTTTATGTGTATCTTGTTATAAAATTTGGTGTATTCTTTGACTATTTTGCTGAGAAAATGCGATCTATTATGCGGTTTAGAGCCCAAGTTGTGATGTATGTGTGACATACCGTTGCGTTTGCTATGAGATATATGTCAAGTGTCTTCGATATTATTCAAAAATTATGCACTGTTATACGGGGACGTGCATAACGGGCATAATTTCCATAAAGTTGATAATTATGCCATTTTAACTGACATTATGCTATATATTGGATATCATTGCATAACATTGACTCCAGGGATTTTCCTGATGCAGTTTTTGCGTGTCTTTGCGTTCTTTTAGCGGGAGCTTATATTGGAAGTTTTGAACATGATAAATGGTGTAGATTGATCAAGTGCTGGGAAACATTGATCCCAATGTGTAGTATTCAACTGAATAACCCAAAAATGATAACAAGTTCAACGAAAAAAGTTAGGTTTTGTAAATTAATGACCATAGAAAGAAAGAGAAAAAATAATTCTTTACTCCCCTTTATCTCAAAACTATCAAACTGGAGTTTTAAATGTTTCAAAGCCAAAATGTCTCATCATTACACAGTGGAAATTGGTACCAGTACTTAGTAACTAACCATTCATTAGAATCAATTACACTCTTAAAGCATTAGTATATAATCACTATCAGACACTGCCAGCATAAGGACAGTCATGGTGCAACTAACATTTTTTACTTAAATTATTTCTATAAAACCTGACACGCAAATATCCGACACGCAACACGCAAAATTTGACACGCAACACGCAAATTTTGACACGCAAGTCACGCACGACACGCAAGGTCGACACGCAAATTTCCAGGTGCCGCTCATAGTGGAAGCATTCTTCCATGCATTGGTATACGGAATTGAACATATACTTATGTAGCATTGAAAAGGTGGAAAAAATACTTTAAAGTATATCGTACATTATTACACTGTACTGGTAGTACTCTAGCCCTGAAGAATCACTCTGGTTTACAGGAGAATTATTATAAAATAAATTGTCCTTGAATTAGACCGCATCGATATCTGCAACGGGAAATAACAAAAGGTCTACTGAGTTAAAAGCTCATTCTACCGTTTTTGACGTGGTATGGGCAGGTGGCCACTTGTTCAACTCACATGTATTTCGGCGGCTAATGGGGAATAATCTAAATCCTGAGTACATGAGCTCTCACCACGGGCAAGAGCGACTTTTCGCGGTGAGGAAATCGTTGAGGAAATTTTGATATTGGTCAATCAAAATTTCCTCAACAATTTCCTCACTGCGGACAGTCGCTCTTGCCCGTAGTGTCTGACCATCTTCAGAAAAGGCGGCTAGACATATTCAATAGTTTCAATTTATGGCGAACCAGAAAGCCGTCGCATGTGTGAAATATGTGTATATCGGGAACCCGGATGCTTTCTTGGGCTATATGGATCATACGTATCTGATTCACCACTGGCATTGGGTTTTCAATTGATTATATGTAGAACGATCGAACCTTCAACATTGAATGGGAATAATAGTAGCTTAGCCATTGTTCCTGTTCAAGTAAGTATGTAACTGGGACAAAACAATAGAAAGGTTACGCGCGCAATACAATGAAGGAAGTGGCTGTCTTGACCTATAATTGATGTTCTTCCATTCTGCAAGTTGTCCAGTCAACCTTCTGGGAGGAGGAGTCTATTAAATGGGAAAGGGCTCATTCGGTCCCGTCCTGTCAAAGGAAAACAATATGAGTATAGCCAACACGTCAGAAAACATTAGGCGTGAACAGCCAATCGGCTGCATCAAAATGTGTTGGTTGACGTATCACTCACGTTCTCCCCGATGGTTGCGCTGTCAAATCTGTGTTCAGGATCTCACTTCATGCAAACCCACGAGACCACGCACGACGGGAAGAACTGAAGCCAAATTTCAAAGTAAGGGTCAGATTTTTTCCATAAAGTTCTGAGCCCCAGAATCGCCATTGTATTTTTTGTGAATTCTTGATTTTGAGGGAGTTATCAATGTTAGTTATATTTGGAAATTAATCTTCTATATATTAAGTTAAGACGGTGCCGTAAGTTTTTGATATTCCCGCTACCTTAAGTAGTGGGTCTTAGACTCTTAGCGTGCGGTTCCCGTTTGCAATTTGGCTCACAAAAGCTTTTTTGGTCCCGGCCCGTACAATTGCGGCCCGTCCGTCCGCCTACAGTTACAAAAGCGTTTTTCAATTTGGTCCCGGTCCGTGCACCACCTTTCATGATGACGAAGCCGTGATCCTGCTCGATTTTAGAATGTCGAGTCTCCTCTCAATCCGCAACATCCCTTTCAACTGTGACTTTCGTCTCACTAACACGGTCTTATATCAAGACTTCGCCCAGTAGCACAACCTTCAGAAGCCACAATACCTCTCACCATCATTCGGGTCAATCCTTCGAAAGCCATTATGTTTTACGATACTTGCCCAGACAAGTCAACACCTTAAGGAACCAGGTATTGAAAAACCCTATAGTGAAGGCAGCAAAGCATATCTCGTTGTTAGTCAAGGGGTGAATGTGTGATTGGATTATGATGTTGTTTGCTTATCATCAACTTATCATGATGTGGGAAAAATGGTATTTTTTAGCTGATACGAAATGAGTGATGACTTTAATGATGTAAGGTTCAGTGGGTCTCTATGGAGGTGTTGAGGTAGCGGGCGGTGCCGCGCCAGCAGGCCCTACAGTGGTTATATAATATGACTAAGCAGAGTCTCCTGCTCACAAGGTGAGCCATGTCGGGGCCTTTGGCCCCGACGCAAGCGTCAGCTTGTTCTACTGAATGAACACCTGACTGGTGGAATTTGTAGATAAATCAGACAGCTCTCGTCCCGAGGGAAACCGGCACCCGATTTGGGGTAGAGTTCACACGGCAGCCAAGACTTGGACCTATTCAGGATGCCGCGGCCCGCGGCAACACGATGTTCTACTTTGTTACCGATCATTTTATCTAAAAGAATCCCCAAAACTTTTGAACGGGATTCCCTGCATATCTTCTCCGGGAATTCACCAGCTCTGGATTGCCCTTCTTTGAACAGGGGAGGGTGCCACATCATTTCAGGGAAGTAGATGTACTTGCTAGAAAAACGGAATCCTCTTATTTATTATTCCAAGGGAACATCTGCTAACCCCAGCTGAAAACGTTGACTCCAGAATAAAAGAAAGGATACATAAGTAGCCATTGGAGCCGTACGCCGCGGCATTAAACGAGACGACATCTTGAGTATTAAAAGTAGTAGAAACATATCCTCAACGAGAAAAACACCAATCTAACCATAATTCACTGCAATCTTACCTTCAAGTTGTCTTTCCTCAACTGAAAGAGACATGTGCCAAAACTCGAATTGAGAATTCCTCTTCTGAAACTGCACATTTCTTTCCCCAGATTCAAAACTTAAGAAGTAACCCCCTATTAAATCACGGTGAGAAGAACCCCCGAGAAACAAGGAAAAGAGATAATTAACACGTTACGGATGAACATTAACTCATTTCAAAGCGAAAATTCGGGGGTAATAAGCAAGCAAAGTGGTAACCACTTCCAAAATCCATAAGCTCGATGCCAGATAGTACAAATTAAAAGAAGAAAGCAATAGGGAGCGGTTAATCTTGCCGATACAAAAATGATGCAACTAGTGACTTCTCAAGCTAGCCACGACTGACCGGGTTTGACGAGTATTTCCGTAGGAGAGAGAGATTGTGTACGTATGTACTTACGCATCAAGCTGCTCCTGGATACCCTTTTTTTGTGCAGTCTTACCTACATAGTGACTAGATTGATTCCTGACAGTGACAGCCATCGAGAAGTATAGAGTTCGAGGGTGCAGAAAGACTTGTGTGCGGATAATCGGTCAACAGAAGACCGACGATGTCGGGCCTTTCCTGCCCCAATTGGGTCACAAATATCGGTGGTAATTTTGGTCAAAGCTTGTAGTAAAGCAGCATCAGATTCTGGAAAGCATGTTCTCCGTCGATCCGAGGGCCTCTGTGATCTTGAGAAAGGGTCCAGATTCGGACCGACAGGATGGCGCTCAAATAGGGTGGTCTTGGCCTTTGGACGTCATTGTGTTCGACTTGAGATGTTTTTGCCCATGAATCCGTGTTACACCGACAACGAAACATGACAAATCAATTCGACTTCTTTTCCATTTTGATCAACCGTCACTCGGTATACGTGACGGAGGGACGCTTCTTTTTTTGCAAACCTCCGCTTGACTACATGCTGCACGTATAAGACAATCCGAGCTGGTCTTTTCTTGATACAATGTGTTTTTCATTCGGATAGATCGGAAAAATGAACGGGCCACGGGTGAGATCGTATTCAGCTTTATGCACTTAAGTGCGGTTTTGAAGGAGATCTGCCATTGTATCAATTTGTTGGCACCAATAGCTAGCCGTCATGCATCATGGCATAAAATGGCCGAACCGGTGGCGACGAGAATGGTATGCCCTCGTTCCAATTCGGAGAAACAAAGCGGGTCCGGCACATTCGACGATCGTTTTGGAGGTTCGAGAATTGGAAGGTGTCGACCGGTGGCGCAAGGTATGGCTAATACAAGTTGCAAACCCCGGTGCCCTTGGGTTACATGTGGTGCGGGTGGTTTCGGTGAGTTAGACTCGCCTGCCTCTCGGATTGGGCTGACGGGGTGGACAAAAGAAGAGGATTGCTTACATAATTAATGGGAGCTACGTAATGTATTGCTGGGGTAGAGTTTACTTATGCAAGTGGGTTCTCGAGTACACAAAAAAAGACTGGTACAAAGATAAGGCTGAAGACGGAAAAAACCGAGGAACAACTTGTCTCATCACTAAGACCGAAATCAAAATTCCGAGTTCCGACATTCTGAAGCTTTGTCATGTCAATTATTATGATGGTACAACTCCCTGTCCAAAAAAATTAGTTCGCAACTTTCATTATAAAAAAACTCTTAATTTGATTTAGTGGTAGCAGCAGGTTGATTCTCGCGGTGGCAAAAACTTCTTGATGCCTCAAGGGAGTGCAACATTCGAGAACAGATGCTACCGCAGTTTGATCGCCGTCTTGGTTTACCCTACTTGAATGTAACACGCTCCTACAGATCCGAAAAACGGTTTAAGATGTCAGCAACTTATCATTGCACGGCGGTTATGATTACTCTATCCGAATTTGTAGCACTGGGCAGTTGCGTACCCATTCACCAATGTCCAATTGTAATCGTCTTTATGGGACTGTCATCATGTTTAAGCCGGCTTTAGCGTGGCTAAATGCAAACATTGGATATTAAGCTTCGGAAGCGGGAAAGCTAGACTAAAATTCAGCCACTTGAAACATAGAGACAAGTATAAGACTGAGAGCCATGATATACTAGCATATAAGTAGTCAACGAATTGGACTCTACTGTAGTCAATTATACCGAGCCCTGAAGAAGAAATTCAAAACTAAATGAACATGTGCAATGTCTGGTCTGAAGATACAGGCATCATTCTTTTATCCCTGAATCTTTAGGTATTGGCAACACTTAATTTAAATTCTATTCAATCCAATCTAGAAAACTCCAAGGAGGCCACGGCCGTTCTGATGTCACAGTGTGGTTCCAGCTCAAGGAATTTATGGTCAATTGGGCATTGTAACCTTTATAGAAAGATGTACTATGCAGATGGACTTTTGTATTACAGCACCTCTGTAACGGGAGTTTTTGGGAGCCCGACCTTCCATGCAAGGTAGATTTCAATGGATCTGAGCTTGAAATAGCAAAAACTGCTCTTGCAGATGGGTTCTATTAGGGCATCCTGAAATGAGATATGAGGCTTGCTCGGAATCGAAATTCCGGTAACCTTGAGGTAAGAGCTGGTGCGAGGTGCGAAGTGCTTGTGGAGACTCACACTTCGGTGGATTTTGATTCTACGTACTTCAACAAATGTGGCCTGAATTACTTATTACTATGTTGCCTCACCCCTATGTCGTGCTACTGCTAATAGAAACTATATTCATACCCCAATGGCCATCTATCAAACACATAGCGATCAATCAAACGAGCCCGTGCATCCATTTATATTTACACAACTTCCGGCCTCCGCCAGTTGAGATATGGTGAGTACCTCGCTAGACCACTCCCGATCATTCCGGGGAGAAGGACACTTACTTCAGAACAACCCATCGCCCCAAAACACACTCAACCATCACAGGGACTTGGATCAGTCCGACGGAGAGGTCGTGCAGTGGTAACAGACATCTCATATTGCTTGTTGGTTCTTTATTGGGTTTTAAAATCAAGTCAATCAAAAACCGGGTAATGCGCCACTTATCAAGGAAAGAGGATCAAAGGGTTCAGGGTTTTGCAGTTTGATCTTTGTTTTTTGGACTAAATTGAGTGTGGTATGGTTCGTTGAACCCATGATGGGTAGGAAATGGTAATCCGAATGAAACCTTAGGCCTATGCTGTACGCGGGGGAAAAATATCATAAAAGCTTACGAAAAGCGGGAGAAAGCACATTTAACAAAATTTCATCGGAAAATAGGAAAAAAGAAGGGAGAGAAAGACACCGCAAAAAACGATTGCCCGATCGTTTCTCAGTGCAAAGAGCAAAAATTGACGCGTTTAAATACATGAATGAAGGAGAAGAAGTTTTATTCCTATTGCTAACAGCTTTAAGCCCCGTTCTGCAACCGGGATAAGACGAGCGGTCAACAGCCAAAAACGATTTCGGATAAAAAAAGCATTTTTTGCCGGGTGAAATCAAATTTTAAATTGGTTATCCTCTCTTATCCCCATTGCAGAACGCGTACGGGGCCTAAGTAAATATCTTTCCCCGGTTTTCGTAATGGTATACTTTATTGTCTTTCATCAGACACAGAACGGCGCTTGAACGGTTCTGAGCGCTAGTTCAATACTGGGTATATCGGTGAATTTGATCAAAGGAAGTGAATTCATCGTCTCCTGAGCAGTGCTCTAGTCTGAGAGCACCTGTCAGCTCTGGACAGACACAATAAAACGAAAATAGGCGTGCGAATACCTCTTTTCCTCGGAGAAGGTTATCAACAAAAACAGTTCGATGGAGCTGGGCGTTAGGAGATGTATGGGCCCGTGAAGTCGGGCTTTCGGAGACTGCACCCGAGCGAGCGAGGTATATGCCTCTTGTGGATAGAATTATGTGTGAAGACAAGGAGACGTAGACCCTGAAGTCGGACTTTCAGAACCTGCGACAGAGCAGGCAAGGTATACAGGCTCTTGTAGATAGAGTTATGTGTGTCATGAGCTCGAGGTAGTGTGTACTTCCTCCACCCATAAAAAAAAATGAATGGAAAGGAAGGAAAAAAGAAAACTGTGTTTGATGATTTACTGTCAATTAATTATCTGCTCTTTCCAGAACATAAGGCGCAGCAAAATTTATCTCGCGTGCCACTGGTTTTACGAGTCAAACTCTCAAGAAGGGGACCGATCTCCTTCATTTACTTAGATTTTTTACTTCATTTCTACATACTTATTCTTGATGCTATAATTCATAGCTCATTTGTCACAGACTCACACCAAAATGCATACGGCAGCATCATGTCTAATGTTCTTTCATTTTATTGCCTTCTTCAGGGATTTAGCCTGTAATGAGGCAGATAAGTATCAAAAGCTAGCTAGCAGCAAGAGAGACGCAATTCACTGAAGGAACAGACCGAAACTGTATTATAAGAATGCTACTTCGGGCGCCTGGAAGTTTGGACCGGAAAATTGGTTTTGCCGCGCCTTATTGTTCTGAAAAGAGCAATATGTAAATGTAACGGTAAGTGTGTGGTAAGTACAGTTAAACCATCTCATATTGCATCAGTTCACATAGCGTCCAAATGGCATATTGAATTTGAGGAAGATTCTTTAGCCACCCGACGGGCAAAGAAGTTGGACTCATAATGCATCTTTAAATCTAGATTCGCTACACGGACTAGTAGAGAACGGACTTCATGCATTGAACGATTATGATAGGATCAACGACTCGAAACCAATCATGTAATGCGTAGATCTTGGACTCGTGCCTTATAAAAGTACCACTAATAAGCGTTCCGATGAAGATCTTGACAAATGGCTTACTTACTATTAAGTTGCATATCAACTACCGCCGATGAAAAGCGAATCAATAATACTGGACATTAAAAGTTGATTTTCATAATTCAAAGTTCGAAGCGGCATTGACTGTGGAGAAAAGAATTTAATTGTGTAAAAAAATCTATCTATCTATCTGTCGATCTACAAATAATTTGAATTTTTTTTGTTGATCTTTAATGACGAGAAATGATCATTACACGTTTTGAATGGTCTTTTGCCGAGGTAAAAATCGGTGCACCTGTAACTTATAGGACCTAAAAGAGCTAGTGGTTGCGTTTATGGTATGTTTTGCGACATGACGCACCCAGGCGGCTACACACGGATATGCATATACGTGATATCATTTTCGATCAATGACACTGATCCATGTGCTATTGTGTATGCAGTGATGTTCTTTTCTTTGGTTCTAAGTTTTCCAGAGTACAATTGCTAGGTGAGAAAGGGTCCTTGGAAAGAGGGGATTGGATTTGGTTTGACTCCGACTTCCTAGCAGAACCATCCGGAAAGAATCCGAATGATGATGAATTGTGGCTTATGATAACCGGGAGGTATGCTCGAAGCAATCATTGGTCTGTCTTTTGAATGCTGTACATATAAAGAACTGTGTGTACGTTATACCATGTCTTGGTATGCAATTTGATGGTCTTATAGGGATATCGGAAACCCGTATGTATACTACGAGGACAGGCCAAATGGAACCCGTACTTATCTGAGTTGATTAATTGTTTAATCAAGGAACGAGTGAAACGGACGCTGGAGTGGATTTGAATTGGTGGTGGTGGGGAGAGAGGAGTGCACGTCTGAATGCTATGGTGAATAAATGGCTTTCATTGGGACCTGTCCGGGAGAACGAGGAGGACTAGACAGGTTCGGCCGTTCGAGATTGTCGCGGGCAGTGCCGGTCCGGAGAGGTGGCCTTTACCGGTGAAGGAGCTGCTTACGTGATTTCCGGGCCTGTTACGTAAGTGGTTGTTGGGGCTTGGATTAGTGAGATGTCGCACGATAACTCCTCCGTCCGCCTTACTACATACAATCATTTTTCTATAAACTCCTAATTTCTGCTTAATAACCCATGGCCAACCACCCTCCAAACCCAATCCCCATGCCCATCCACAATCCAAACAGCCCAACCAACATCGACCATGGCGTCCACAACGTCCACCATAACGTCCAGCACCACTACCACAACATCCCCCACCATAGCGGCAGCAACAGCAATGCACCCCTCACTCACTCGCAGCAACTGCACCAGCATCTACCCCACCACCATCATCAACCCTCCTCGTCTCCTTCAGGTCACCCACTTTCTTCCTCCCAGGTCGACTACCCCATGTCTTCTGGCTCGTGGAACGGCTCAAATAGCGGGTCTTTCAACCCTGCTTCCTATACGCGCCATTTCCTAGGCTCGCCCATATCATGGCGAGCAGGCTCCTTTGGATTTGGAGGAAGAAGTGCCGGGTCCTTTGTCGGTGCAGCTAGTCCCATGGACCAACTGCGAGGGTCACTCGAGTACGTCTACAACCCCCTCTTTTCTCTCTCCCGAATCTGACTCTTAATTTCCCTCGTTTCTTTCAAACTCGCTTAGATCCAGAGGCATAGATTCGAATACCTTCAAAGTCTTCGACCTCCAAGACGAATTATGTCGGAACTACACCTGTTGTGGTCTTAACCTTACGGATCTACATGCTCTTCTTGAGCACTTCGAACAAGTCCATATCGTCGTCGTCGACCCTCCAGCACCAGGTTTACAACCTCAGACGAGGATACAAGTCCCCTTTGACCCACAAGTCGTCGAGGTTTCACCTATGCAGAGTCAGGGTCAAGCATACCACCAACAGCAACAACAACAGCAAAATACGAATAATGGACAGACACATTATCCTACCCCGGTAGACCCAGACGATATGGAACTCGAATTAGCTCCTCCTTTGCCTCACCAACAACAACAAAAACCCCAGCACCAGCAGCAGCAACAACAACAACAGCACAATCATAATCTTAATAACAACACTCATAACCATCATCACCCGATGCATTCGGTCTCTCACCACTCCAGTCCTGCTTCACCCGCTCCTTCTCATTCGTCTTCCGGTGCTTCTTCTCCTCCACCTCCACATACACCCAACTCGCTCGCTGCCGCTTATCCGGGTGGTTTCCCTTCTTTTGGAGACCAAGCGTCTCCACAGCGTCAACAACAACAAGTTTATTCTCCGAACTCCTCTTCCTCGCCCTATGCTTCCGCTTCGGTTTCGCAACCACCTTCACCGCCTCACACCTATATGTTGGGTCAGAATCAGGGGCAGGGACAACAACAACAGCAGCAGCAGCAGCAGCAACAGCACGGAGGACATGGAGTATCGGCCTTCGATACAACGGTCATTCCAGGGAACGGAACCGGTACATCGGCATCATCCTCATCATCAACCACGACAGTCCCTAGTTTCCAGCCTAGCTCGAGTAGTCTAGCTGGTGCTGTCGGTGGCGGTGGTGGCGGTGGTAGTGGTAGTGGTCATGGTCCTGTCGAAGGAGCGACAGGAAGAAGGCCCTCGTTATCTCTCAATCTCGGAAATCAGGTCAATGGAAATATCGGAAACGCAGGAGTTAGGGATGGTATCATTAAAGTCGAAGGGGATGGGATGGATGGTGTGGAGAATACTTCGATTTCTTCTACTGGCAGTCATGGACATGTATCGGGATATTCGACACCTACGACCGTGGCTACTACCGGCGTTGGCGTTGGAGGGTTTTCTGGTACAAATAGTGCGACCGGGTTCATGACTGGTTCGATGCACCAGCATCATCATCCTCATCCTCATCACCCTCACCAGCAGCATAATCCTTCACAATACGCTGGTCATCCACATGTCCATCCTCACCATCCTCACCCGTTCGCCTATAATCATCACGGAGTAGGAGGGGAAGCGAGGGGAAATGGAAGTGGGACCATGACGCCTTTGACGCCTATGTCGCCTATGTCACCTATGTCTCCGATGTCACCTGTTTCGCCCATGGACGGTGGTGTTGGTATTGCTGGTGGTGCTGGTGCGACGACTACGGCAGCGACAGCAGGGATGGAGAACGGTGCTACAGGAGGTGGGGGTGGAGGAATTCCACCACCAATGTCTCCCATGTCGTCTTTCCCGTCTGCGTTGGCAGCTGCTTTGGTTGACCCTCTTATGGGTTACCCTACCGTTGCTGGTGGTGGTGTAGGAGGCGGAGGAGGAGTGGGAGGGATGAATGGGTTCGGTAGCATGAATGGATTCGGAGGAGCTGGTATGGTGATGAACGGCGACAGTGGATTCGGTATGGGTGTCGGCGGCAGTATTGGAGAACCTGAAGGTGGAGTCGGTTGCGTCACTCCTGCCATGCTATTCTCGAATGCTGGGACTCCGGAACCTGACGAAGAAGCGTACGCTGGGTCTGCAAACGTTAGTAACATCGGAGGTGAGGATGGAGGAAGAGAGGGTAGGGAAGGGAAAGAAGGAAACAGCAACAAGAAGAAGATGAAGAAAATGAAGAGTAAGGGAGGTAAAAACGAGTTGTTGGAACCGAACATAGGCAAGAAATCGGCTGGTTCTTCGTCTTCCATGTCGGCCTCTACAGCAGTTCGATCTGTAGGCCGACCACCGAACCCAGCGATTCCACCTCTAGTGTCGTCCGCTTCGCTTTCTGCGTTGGGGGCTATAGGTGGTGCTGGTGCCGGTCCTAGTGGAGGAACAGGGGCAGGAAATGGAGT
Source organism: Dendrothele bispora CBS 962.96 (assembly GCA_004369135.1). NCBI lineage: Eukaryota > Fungi > Basidiomycota > Agaricomycetes > Agaricales > Dendrothele > Dendrothele bispora. The sequence continues at coordinate 82,945 of ML179381.1, forward strand.
AGGAGGTGCAGGAGGGTTGACGGCGACTGGATTGGTTGGAGGTTTGTTGGGCGCGAGTAAACCGTTCAAGTGCCCGAAACCAAATTGTAATAAGAGTTATAAGCAAGCGAACGGTGAGTTTTATTTTTTATTTCTATTTCTCCCCTTCTAAATCACTGATTAACCTTTCTTTTCGCTCGCGTCGATAAAAACAGGCTTGAAGTATCACATCACGCATGGTTCCTGCAACTTTGCACCTCCGAAGGATTTGGAACACGTCCAGGCGTTGTTGGAGAGGAAGAGAAAAGACAGAGCAGCCACGTTGGCTGCTGCCGGTGGTTCTTCTTCAAACACCAACAACTCAACTCCTGGCTCTACTGGCAATAACGGCGGTAATGGGTTTCCGACGTCCACGACATTGGGAAATAACGGGAGTTTAAATGAGGAAGATTTTAACGGAGGGACAGCTTCAGCGTCTGGCTCAGGATGGAACTCTCCTGCCACGCCTTCTTCTCCCTTTCTAGGTTCCGGATCTAGATCTGGTCCTAGTTCTCGAGTACCCACTGCGCCATCTTCTCCCTCGTCCGCTTCGATGACGAACAACAACAACAATAACAACCCGACTCACGGCACCAACGCTCATTCTTCGTTTGGTGGAGGTGCTGATGGTATGAACGGGTTGAGTGGCATGGCAGGTATGGCAGATTTAGAACTTTCGGAGCAGGAGCTGGTAGCGTTGAGCTTGGAAGCGGAGAGGAAGTTGAAGCCTTTTGCATGTGGGGTTGGGGATTGTCCGAGAAGGTATAAGAATATGAATGGGTTGAGGTGAGTAGGGAAATATATGAGTATAAGTAATGAGTGGTTTCTGAAATCATGAATTTTCCCCTTCTTTCTCGAACAGATACCACTATGCTCACTCTGGGGAACATGGTGCGGTCGGACTGGCGATGCTCGCGAGCGGCGTACACGAATGCTTGCAGAACAATCATCACAGTAACAAGTCTCATTCGCATCATCACCGAGAGAGGGACAAGGACAAGGAAGGAGGCAGCGGCGGTAACGGCACCTACCACGGTGAACGCGAAGGAGGACGAAAGATGCGCGGTGTTGGAAGTAAACCCACGAGTAGAGCAAACAGCAGGAGTCGAACGGGAACACCTGCTTTACCACCGTTACCACCATCGTTACCTCCCTCAACTTCTACTTTGCCTATCACGGCTACCGCTACTTCTCCACTTGCTCCAGGGGTAATGACGGGCGAAAGCGTGGAGGGCAAAACGGGACCTTTGCAAGCGGCTTCATTCGCGGCAGCCCAGATAAGGGAGATGCATCAGATACATGCAGCTACTGGTGGAGAGAGTAGTTCCTCTTCTACGGAAACACCGACGTCGCCGACTGCGAACGCTACCACCATCACTACACCGATTCAAGCTCAGTTTCTTCCAGCACAGGGATATCCGCAGAGGTACATGGAGCATCAGAGAGCGCAGTATGTTGCTCAGATGCAGCAACAGCAGCAGCAAGGGTTTGTAGGTTAAGCGAATGAAGCAACCACGTTAACCGGGCCTTTCCCTCCCTTTTGCTTGTGTTTGTGTCGGTTCTTTCTGTTGCCCCTTTCCTTTCTCCTCTCAAGTCCCCATTAATCGTGATGCGATACATTCCCCAGTGTATGGAGTTGGTATCGCCCACTGGTGTTTTCGATTCCTCTTTCCGCAATCTTTTGTGCTTCCAAAACGGCTTCCCACATTTTCGCTCCGTTCTTCGATAAAGGGAAAAATTTCGTTGTTTCCCCTGCATTTCCAGATCATACGTTTAGAATTCTCAGCTCTCTACCTTTGCCACGATTTACTGTTTCGTCGATATTGTGGTTGGTTTGTTTGCCCCCTCCCTAGTCGGGCACTCGAACTTTGTCTTTGTCGTCCTGTAATTCCTCCAATGGCCTCACTTCTGCACCGTTTGATTCGAAAAGTATCTATACACACATGCAATCAATCCATATGTACATATGTACATATACACCTATATACGCGTGATTCTCGAACAGATTATATACATATACTTACATGCTACAGGTTTCTGAAAAAAAAGGTGTACGTTATTTTTGTGTTTTTCTTTTTCTTTCTTTCTTCCTTTCTTGCTTTAGCTCGCGTTGTTCGTTTCTTCTTTATAGCCTATATTCTATATCTCGTGTTCAACTTCATGTTCAGCATCTATATGTCAGTATTTTCTGTTTCCTTTCCCTCTATTTCTCTTTTTGAGTATCGTATCCTGTCTGTCTGTGCCCTAGTGCGTAAAATAATAGAATAAGTACATATACATTCGTACGTATATATACAAACATCGGTGTATGTGCGTTGTCCAGTGCCCGCCATTCTTTTTTCCTCTTCCCGCTAGTTGTGAGTGTCTTCTCACTGGTGCTTTTGTGTCTGCTGCTTTTCTAGGCTTCTTTCGGGTTTCGATATAAAATTTCTTTTTTTCCGTTTTGTTTTTCATTTCCAATATACTCGCATTCCCGAGTTCTCAATGTAATCTATAAATTCTATGTAGATTTGTGGTTTGACCATGATTTTCCCGTCTTTATTGGGCATAGCTCCTTACATGCCAAGATAAAGGTTTGTACGATCATAAATTTGGGCTATTCAAATGTCTACCTATTTATCTGCGTGTATTATAAGGGAATTGTGCTTATGGAATTCGGACATTGACCATCGCAATTCTGGAACTCCCCATGTCTCTGAAACCTTATTTCTTCATCGTTCAATTGACTGGTCACATGCAGATGGATAACTTCACATCTTCAACAGCTAAGTACATTTCTGCCTCATTTGTCAGTACGTGACAGTAAGTAAACGGATATCTCCATATTCTCCGAAACCTTATTCTTTGACATATTAAATTGACTGGTCACATGCAGTTGGATAATTTTCACGTCTTCAACACATCACTGTGCTTCTGTCCGTAATCTTTAATAGTGAGTGTCTTTTATTTTCCTCCATGAATTTTTATTAAATGGGGGAAGAATACAAATCAGTAGAATGAAGAAAGTGATTGCAGCAGTAGGGAAACTTGGTTTGAAAAACAAAAATCGGAGAAAGGAAGCTCACTCCCAGACTGATGAAATCACTGTGGATCCAGCATCAGCAACTTCCGTATCTGGGTCAAATCCCCAAATTTCTGAGCAGATACAAACATCACAAGGCCCCCATTTTTTCGCAGATTCAAAGAATAATGACTTTAAAAAAGCCAATATAACAAATATTGGTGGGAATCAGACCAACAATTACTATAGATCTGGTGAGTTTGGAATGATTCAAAAATAAATCATAGGATTTACCTTCTACTAGATGGACCATCTTCTGAAGCCAATGTATGTATTTCTCTAGAAAAAGGTTTGTGTATACAACTGATAAACCCTTCCTGTAACAGAAAATTACTCCAGAGTATGTGAATATACTAATTCTGTTCTAACATGATGCTAAATTTTGAAACAGTATGATTGCGTCAGCGACCCCAGCACTACCATTTGTGTTCAAAGGAAGGGAGGTGCTGGTTAAACAAGGGGTTGATATCCTCTGTCAACCAAGTTTCAGATTCTTGGCCATAATGGGAGCAGGAGGAATGGGCAAGACATCATTGGCCCTTCATATCATGAATTCTGCCTTGGTAAAAGATAGGTTTGCAGAAAGACGCTACTTTATTCCATGTGAACTTTTTGAAGATGCAGAATCCCTTATTCAGGGAATAGTTCATGTTATGAAGTTGAGCACACAGGAGAATAAGAGTAAACATGAGGTCCTATTTGACAATCTTGGGGCAGTTCAGGGTGATCTTCTGATTGTCTTTGATAATTTTGAGACTCCCTGGAATCATGGCAACTCAAGAATTAATATAAAAAATCTATTAGAGAAAATTGCATGGCATGAAACTGTATCTTTAATGGTCACCATGCGGGGATCAGATGGACCTGGTGATATTCCATGGGAAAAGCTAGGAGATCAATCTGGGATCCCAACATTAGCACCTGTTCCTGCCAAGCAAGCATTCAAAGCATTTGCAGGCAACAATCTACAAAGCTCAGATGACTCTGAATCTCAAATTGATTCATTACTGTATCAGCTTGACCATGTTCCTCTTGCAATCAAATTGAGTGCTCAGCATGTCAAAAGAGTACCACTGAAAGCCTTGATAAGGATGTGGGAGATGGACAAAGTGTCCATTCTGAAAGAAGAAGGAACTGAGCCAGGAAGGCTGACTAGTGTTAGCTTTTCCATTGATCTATCTATCAAGATTTTTAAGATAGAAGGGAGAACACTTGATCTTTTATCAGTACTATCATTCTTGCCTGATGGGATCCCTTTTTGGCTTGAATGTTTAGATCAGATCTTTCCAGGAGGGGGACTGAGTTCCAACATGTCAACACTTCTAGATGCCTCACTCATTTATGGCCAGAATGAAGGGTTGAAAATGCTAGCACCAGTCAGAGAACATATTCATTCAAAATTTCCAATTGAACAAGTTGATATTGATCAACTAGAGATGTTTTATGCACAGTTTCTTGAAAATTTACCAGACAATAATATGGAAGCACAAACCATGGTCCAGTTTCATATCAACAATATTGAGAGAATTTACACAGCACAAATATGCAGTGGTCACTCAAGAGCTTCTTGGATTTCTACAATAAACATACTGAACAGATTCACTAGGTTCAATTTGGTCTCCATCAGACTGATTGCTCTGCTTCTGCAATGTGACAAGAATATCAAGAAAGAGGATGAGATTGGTTTAAAATTGATGAGGGCAGGTCAACTGCACTGGATAGGAGAATTGCAGGCTGCTGAGGCCCAGGTTATGTCTGTAAAAGAATCTCTCAATAAGGAAGGGAATATCTCTCAATCTGAAGCAGATATACTGGGAAGGTGCTTTGATACTCTACAACACATATACTATCCTCAGGCTCAATATGAAAAAGCCATGAACATGAATCTCCAAGCCCAAAAGTATTTCAAACAAAGTGAAAACCAATGGGCTCAAGCTAATTCAATGAGATGGCTTGGGAATAGTTACCTTGGGCAAAACAGATACAAAGAAGCCTCTGAAATGTTTTCAGAAGCTCAGCAGGTATTTCAACAAATTGAAAATGAGCTGGGAGTTGCAGAGTGTCTGAAAAGCCTTGGAGATATTTATCGAATGCAGGGTAAATATGATGAGGCTATTGGGATGTTATCCAATGCTCAAAAACAATTTGAGACTATTGGAAATCAGCTGCGAGCTGCAGAGTGTCTAAGGAGTCTTGGGGAGCTTTATATGAGGCAGGGGAAATATGATGAAGCAACTCAAGTGACATTGAAGGCTCAAAAACAATTTGAGGAAATTGGAAATAAAGGAGGAGTTGCAGACTGTTTTTGGGTCTTGGGTGATATTTATAAGAATCAAGGACAATATGCTAAGGCTGTTGATATGTTCTCAAAGACTCAGGTTCAATATCAAAGTATTGGGAGGATTGTTAATGCCGCATGGTGTTATCAACGCCTTGGGATGACTTATAGGTATCAAGGCCAGTATGAAAAGGCAAAGGAGGCATTCACTGAGGCATTGGAGCTCTTTAAAGAATTTCCAGGAGAGAAATGTTACATTGGATATACTTTGTTGAACTTTGGCTATCTTTTCTCTGATATGAAAGACTTTGCAGAAGCTAGGAGGAAGTATGAAGAAGCAAGGGATACTTTTGATTCACATGGGCAACTTGAAAAGGAGGTAGATTACTGTTCTGAGGCACTTGCTGAACTTGATGTAGCTGAAGCCACTGGATCAATCAGTGAATGATTGTTTGTACCCTATAATAATAATTCTTGCATTGATTGATGTGTTGATTTCTTGTCTGGTATCCTGTACATAGTCAAATAAACATATCTGTCAAAAACATTTTGCAAAGTTTCACAGTGGAAAGTTATTTTCGTACTAGTTCTTGAGCTTCCTCAAATAGTATATATATATCTTTTGATTTAGAACAAGAATTTCAGTCAGTTTTCATTGTGAGTTTTGTAGTCATCTTGTACATTGAAGTTATGATCAGTTATTCTTTAATTCGGAGGGAGGGTTCATTTTCCTATATAGGTAAGTATAAACTTTTGTTTTTCATTTGAATTTGTGGTGACGGACCTCTCCAGTGTCCACTGAAAAATATCGAACGGCTCCTTGATATTTTGAAGTGTATGTTTCATTTGGATAGAACATGCCGCAAGTAGCAGCATGTCCCGGCAGTTTGTGCCAGGTAATATCAATAAGTGATCAATCTACCGAATATTAGATTTCTCAAAATGCGCTAGGAATCACGGAGTGATCAGTTATGTATTATAATAACCGTGTTGAGAGTGGGTTGTAGTAAGTTCTGGAACCGATGACTCGCTCATATGTTTGAAATCTACTGAGTAATAACGTCAAGATTTTTATATAATTATTGCGTCTTTTATCGGCCCCATTTCCATTTTTTGTCAGTTGAACCTGCACATTCCAGTTGCACAGGTAGCCAAAGAGGATTTAGCCTTACAGTAGGTGAGTATAACTTTGAGGTACCATTTAGATTACCTTTTTCGCAAGGTCTGACCTCGGCATAATTCCATTTGAGGGCCAGACACACGGTCTCTGTTATCTGTTATAGGAGCGTGCAAAGCTGGCGTGGTATAACTTTATAATTCTAATGCGGTTTGTGTTGAGAGCACACGAGTGCATCATATGTTGACCACTGTGGACTCCTAAGCCGTATTGGTATCAACCATTATCAAAATCATGGGTAGGAGCTACATTCCTGGCTCTGTACCCATTGAATTTGATGATTCGGGATGAACCGTGGACCTAAACGTTGACACGTCTCTGCTTCCTTTTTGAGACACGGCTGTTTCGTCATACACGTCATCAAAACAGGCTGTCTCATCTTTCTTTCGACGCTCGTTTGGCGTTCTACAGCTGTTCTCCTATCCATTTGTCCAACTCCCTGCTGGCACTACATCATCCATACAGTCAAAACTCCGTCCATTTCTCTCGCAAGCTTCTTGTCGCACATTGTCTCGGGCTCAGATGACTACGTGATGCTAAACTCGCTGGACAAGAGTACGTCCAATTCCTCTTCCCTCCTTCCTCATCCCCTCATACTCAATTCAATGACTTTCTTACTTGCACTTTCTATCTAAACTCATTTACATCTTACAGGCATAAACTTGACCATTTCCAAAGATTTCGATCTCCAAGATAAATTACATCGGACCTACACCTTGCTGCCACTAAACGCTATTCACCCACCAAATCTGCAGACACGTGACTTGTTCACACGGTGTCGCCGCATGCCTAAGTCCGTCTGTAGACACAGACTATCTTTGTCTGAGCTGCTTTTTCTACAGCTCAGTAATATTTAGACTCACATAGAATGCAATAAATAATTATTTTACGGCTGTTAAGAAGATGTTCGAAATTTTGAGTTGTACAGTGCAGAAAAAATCCCGTGATAGGTACACAGGTAAGTCTCAAAAGCAAAGTTGACAAACCAATGTGTCGCGTTGCGACGCGTCGCGCTCAACGCGTTACTCATCCACTCGCTCCCACAGGTGTCAGAACTCCATGGCATCAAAAGAAGATTCCATTCATAAGGTCTTGTGTTCACGGTGCCGTACTGCCAAGGAACGCAATGCTGCTAACTTCAAACCCAAAGGAACGGGTTTTACTGCATGTTGTCGTGCATGCCTGAAGAAGAGTCCTGCGAAAGACGCGTCAAACCTTACTGCCACTGAGCTTCCCTCTACTTCGGGTCAAGAAAACAGCGAGAATGATCTTTCCGACTTTGCCGGGCTTGATGTAGTTCCATTGGAGGATTTTGTCCGGGCCCTTGAGCAAGAGAAGGGAATTCATTCAGTTGTAGCTCGAGTCGATATTTCCTCGCTTAGTGAAGATAATCTTCGAGGGAAAGCTGATACTTTTGCACGCTTGATATGGGATTCCACGGACTATCGGCTTCTGTGAGTATCCATTTTTGAGTTCATAATAACTTAATAAGTACCAATTGTGATCTATCATATGTAGTTATCATAGTAAATATGAGCACAAGCAGACCCCCTCAGTCCGTTTCAAATACCACTGTGCTCAGCAGGCTAAACGCCAGCATAAACCTTCAAAATTAGAGAATGCAAAACAACCAGACAAGGATCACATGCATACATTCTCATGTGCTGGTTGGCTTCATATTACCTTGTTTGAAGATTCCGGTGATCCCGCATATGTTCATTTCAAGCATGAGGAGGACCATGTTCCTTATACATCTATTGATGTTCTTGAGGATGTGAAAACCTTTGTACAGGACAATGCTAAATTGTCAACATCAACAGTGAGTATCTTAACATCTGAATTATTTTTTCACTCTAAGACTCAAAGTCCCACTAGCTCTGGTCTGAAGTCCATAAGAAACATCCCAATCCCAATTTTTCGCGTCGTTCTGTGTACAATATTGCACATCAGGTGAAGAAGAAGCAGTGGAAAAGAGATGATGATGAATTGAAGTCAGCAAAAATTCTTCTGAAGGAACACCAGGAGAAAAAGGGTAATGGATATTCAGTGGCAGATGTGATTCTGCCAAATATTGAAGGATATAGTGGAGTTGCATTCTCACTTCCTGATATCCTTGCCAAATGGGGTGGTCAGGTCCGTGAGGTAGCAATGGATTCAGCTTGTAAGTATCAAATTCCAAGAAATATTTTCAACTTAAGTTTTATATAGGGAACACCAATGGCTGTCACTATGAGCTCTATGCCCTTCTTGGAGAGGTTTTTGGATCAGGTTGCCCTCTTGGGTACCTACTCCTTCAATCTCCAATTGGTGATGGTGAACCTGGGGCAAAGGAGCAGTATATCAGTGCTTTCCTAATGCATTTCAAAACTCTTTATAGCTTGGATCCTTTATTCACTTTGACTGATAAAGACCTTTCAGAGATCAATGCATTTCTTGAGGTTTTTCCAGATGCTAAGCACCAGCTGTGTTTCTGGCATTCTCTTCGTGCAGTCAAAACCAGACTTAGCATCTTGCGTCGTCAGCCCAAATACTACAATGTCACTGAAGCAAGAAATGAATTTGGTGATGCTATTGATAAGAACTTTGTCCCAGTTGGGCAGACTACCAAGGAAGACTTTGTGGTAAGTGCATGAACATCTTGTACTTGGTTTTTCCTCTTTTTGAATTACATGTGTGTTAGGACTTTTCTGTTGCCTCAAGCATGATTCCCAGAATTACTATCCGTCTTGGTGGTGTCCTACAGAACACTGCACCACCCAAACCACGCTTTTTCATCCGTTTAAATGGGAAGGTCAAATCTGTTGAAGATACAACTCACAACTCCAGTGATGGAAAAACTGGTAGTAAGTCCAAAATTATCCTTGATTTCATTTTGAATCTATTTGAGCTAATAATTTATTTTTTATTTGGATGCTAAGATTCTAGTCACAGTGCTGATGTTGAAGATGATTTCATGCATGATCCTGATGTTGAAAAGCTTCTTGATGATGCCGAGGTTGATGATGAGTTTGGATCAGATTGGATGTTTGATGCAGATGAAAAGACAACAAAAGATCCCAACTATGTCTTCTGTCCTGCTCCTCATCGTAAACAACTTCTCCATCTATTCACTCGGCACTTCTGTCAGCACCCTGCATTTCCAGAACGCTTGGAGGGAAATTGGACATTGGATCAGATCCGGCGTAATGCTGTAATGGAGATGTACACTTTCTGTCTCCAGCGTGGCCTTCGGGAGGTGTGGGGATACATGTGGACATCTTGGTATTCACCAAAAATGTGGAAGCTCTGGGCACGATCATCCTTATCAGAGTTTATTTCCCGACTTCGTACCACAATGAATGTTGAAAACCATTGGAAACAGCTCAAGCATGAAAACCTTCACCATATTCTTCATCCCCGCCTTGACCAACTCGTTTGGATACTTCTAAATGAAGTCACTCCAGCTTACTTCACTCGTGTTACTCATCTGGACTCCAAATCTCGACTTGGACGTGCAAAGGGCCTTACAACTTATCAGAAATATTTCAAAGTCGACTGGAACAAACTTGCAGCTCAAGAAATCGACACAAAACACAAGTATTCTACAAGTGTTTCAGCATGGACTTGCAATTGTGGACAGCAGAAATATAACCGACATTGTCTCTGCAAACACCTAGTCCAGGCAGTACAAGGTCCAGTATCTATGCGCTTTTTCCAACAGGTTATCCGCCGCCGAGTGGTCCCAATTTATCGTCATCCAGAACTTGTTTCAAATGGGGTAACTCGGGGTACATTTATGGATACTGAAGATGGTTCTATAACAGATGGAGATGATCAAGACTGGGTTGGAGATACTGAACAACTCACCAATGGAAAATGGAGAGAGCTTCTCTCGAACTCTGCAGGTTCCAGTAGTACCCTGGGAAAGCGACCCAAAAGAAATTCATGTCCCATTACATCCCCGGAAATCTCTGATCAAAACTCGCCGGATTTCACTCGCTCAAGTTCTCCTATTGAGTATGGCAGTGATGATGAGAACGAGGTAAATCTCACCACAAGTCATCATCTTAATTTATTATTCATAGTATACTAGATGGAAAAATATCGTGAGCATGCACGAAATCGGGCTGCAGCACTTCGACGTGCTGCCGAGATTCTTGAATCTCAGATTCCTCATGCTAATCGGATTTGGCTGAAAAGTTTCCACGACCGCAATGTTGGGGGTGAAGTTGCTCAGTTTGTAGATGATGTCAATGCATTCGAAAGGGAAAGTGGTAAACGATTGACCACATGGGCAGACCCCAAAAAGAAGGGAGATAGTCGCCGTGTTGCAAACACTATGGGTTATCAAATTTAGCTTCAGATATTACTTACAAACTGTGTACACTATTATTTTCTGACTATTCTTTTTTTTGAGAATCTAAATCACTTGTACATACATCTGAATCATTTAAATATCGAAGTTTCAGTGCTCAGCAATAGATATTTCGAGCTGTATAAAGAATATTGGCATCTGCAGACGGACTTAGGCATGCGGCGACACCGTGTGAACAAGTCACGTGTCTGCAGATTTGGTGGGTGAATAGCGTTTAGTCTTGCTGCCGTCTACGGTCTCAACCAGGTACCTACCTACCTACCTACCAGGCCGATCTCCCGATTACTATGTGCGCCTCAAGCATTTCATGGAATTCTTGTAGCACGTCACCCATAGTCCCGACTCGATACATTTGACACCCATTAATTTCACCCTGCCGCACCCTTTACTCCCTTTTATTCCCCTCTGGCGCTTCTTCCCTTCCTCAGCTGCATACATCCAGCTGTCTGGCTGCCGCTTACCGAGATGGGATTTATCTTCTTGGGGGGACTTCTTACTTCTCCCCAACATTAACATGATCCTCACCCAGACTCGTCACCTTACATTCTCACTTCCCTCCCGTTATCCCCTTCGCTACATTGCCCTCATAATCAAGACTTCTACACGGCAAGCTAAAACCAAGACTAGCAATGGCAGTAACGTTAAAGTGGGCCCTCGAGAAATCTGTAGTCAATATCACGGTTATATCGGGAAACAGCAAAAATCCTGCAGGAGCTACAGCTGTAGGTGCCCCGCCTGGAATGAGTGGTTTAGCCGGTTCTGTTGATGGTTCTTTGGTCGGAGCGACAGGTGAGCGAACCTTTTTGATTGCTAAAATGGGAACTCAACGTTAGGGTAACAGGAACACGATAAATACTGGCGACAACAATAAACGCAAGAATGTGGACTGAGACTCGGGGGAGATGACATGGGGAAGACATCTCTCTCTCTACTATGGCATTCCAGAGAAGGACATCGTCCCTGTTTTGGCATATCTGACTCCCACCCCCATTAGCGGCAGGTTCCCTACTTCAGCTCATACAACTAGTGTGACATGCTACATTCCCGTTCAATCGACCCACCTCTGTTTACTACAACATCCCTCGCATCTGTACATCCCTCGCATCATTCTAATCCATGTTTCCCGTTGACACTGCCATACTATACTCGAAGCCAAGGCACGAGCGATTGGATTCCACTGCTGGAAGTCAAACAGTAAACCCGCAGAACTCATTGGCACCAATATTACCTGTCTCGCCTATGCATAGCGGTGTTATCACGAGAACGATGGGAACAGGGAGTCCTCCTCACGCTAGATTGAGACACGTACAAAGTGTTATGGGAGTACGAAGTCCGGCAAGAGTTTTTCTGCCTATGTCACTGCTGTCCGAGTCTTTTTCCCCAGTACCGACAACTTGAACAGCTTTGGCCGATCCCCCTCATGGTGTACCCTTTGTACTGCTGCTAGTGATAGCGGTGGTAGTGGTGGAGCACGGGGAATCAGTGGGTATGGATTTGGTGGAGCCGAACAGAGGGTTTGGGGTTTTGCTTTGGCAAGTAGGAGAGGGGAGTTTGGTTATGTTACTTTTGCGACTGTTGTCCATCTATCCCGAGACCCTGGACTCTGATGAAGCTGTCGCTGGTTGTGCGAGCGCTGATTTTGAAGGGATTGAGGAGGATAGGTGAAGAACGGAACAGTAGTGATACAATGGGAGCGATAGAAATGAAGGGTCAGGGGGCTGAACGAGCTATTGAGATCCAATGTGAGGGAAAAAATGACATTCTTTGTTTGTGTTGGCTGGATCCATGGCTTTGTCCATAGGGCGACCTTCAATCCCATTAATTCTGTCAATACTGTTAATTCGCTTTTGGCATTGGGTGCTCTATGAGGTACTGGTACTAAATCCAGTGAAGGATCAGGGGTGAGGATTTCGGAAATGGGGTAGAGGGAGCATGATGTTTAACAGTGACAGGGTTAGTGGAAAGAATTGTTGGGCACGAGTAATTCGTTCAAAGCAAGTGAATGGTGGCCTTTTTTTCCTATCTTATTCTCGACTAACGGGCTGTCGCTTTCTCCCGTTTATTAACATGCTTGGAATATTTCATCGCGCACAGTCCGTGCTACGATATCCGGTGTTTCCGCAAGCCGTTCCTCTGGAGGAATTTTTTCTGCTCGCAGTGTGTTAGAGCGTCTCGATTCTATGGTTACGAAAATGAGAACATGGATAAGGTAGTAGATTTCGAGGGTTATTAGTTTTATAGAATTTTAAACGTTGATTTTTGGAGTGGCTAGGAGTGATATGACAGTCATTTCTTTCCCTTTTTGCGAAATTCAGCAATGAGACTAGTATCTGAACATCGGTACTCGCAAGTTTATGGTTATTCATGCAATCTGTGTGTCAGTGTATGTTTGTCGATGTCTCTTCTCATGCTCCTTTGCACTACAAAAATGCGAGCCTTTCGATAAAGGAAAAATTCCGACTTATCTCTTGCACCTGATATTATGTGTTCCCCGAGTATCTATCCAAATATTCAATCGACTGGTCACATACTTACGTTTTTTCATATTTAGTTTTGAGATACAATTCTTTTCTTTTCGTTTTGTTTCCCATTCCAATGTGCTGGTGTCCCTGGATTTTTGATGCAATTATAAATCCTAAGTATTTCATGGTTTCACCGCGTTTCTCCCTTGTTTTTATTGTGCATAGCTGCATATATGCTAAGGTAAAGTGTTTTGTATTATCTTGAATTTGGTCTATCTACTTAAGTGTCCTGCTTTTAGCAACCATTATCTGCCTGAGTGTAAACGAAATTAACAAACCGTGTAATGAAATGAAACGTTAGTTTGTTTCTAGCAGCGTCGGAAACGATTTTACATAATACTTAGTAAGCAATGATGTCAATTTTCGCCCGTTACTCCCTGTCCTTTCCCGCTTACATACTACCTTTTCCTGACCGCTTTTGCGCTTATATAATATCTCACCAACCCCTCTTTCTCTGTTCTCCTCTTTCTCTCTGGCCGATTTTGTGCTTATATAAGATAACCAGTGTAGGGCCTGCTGTCGCGGCACTGCCCGCTACCTCCCCCATTCTTCACCATCGTTGGATGGACGCCTGCTTGACCTTTTGCGGGCCAGTTGTGCACGGACTCATACTCAAGCCGGAAGGATGCTTGCTCATTCGATGACATTTAAGAACATGATATATCATGCTTAAGTTTGCTTACTTTTCTTCAAATCTAATGTCCATAAATTACAATTTGACACTGGTAACATCCAATCTTTTTGCTGATATACGTTGACGTCCTAAGTGAATGACATTGGGACACCTTTATTGTTGTCGTTCAACTTACTTTGGAATCGGCGTTGGAAATCAGATGTTATCGTTGACAATTTATGTCTACAGCATGCTATTCCTTCAAAAAAAAAGTGTTCTTCAAGTTGACGTAAATACAAACTAAAACATCCCACTGCTATATGTATTATGCATATTACGCATTTCCTGCCGTTAATCTAATCCGTCAAGTTTTGTACTTTATAGCTTCCATTGAAATTAGCCTTCGACCTTCTCTTCTACACCTCACACTTCATCTACATTTATGAGATACTCATGCTGATGAAAGACTCATTGGAGATTAAGGCAAAGAGTTTAGACAAAGACCTGTATCACAAGTGGCCCTTTGGGTGAATGAAATCTTGTTTTTTTTTTTCGCTACGTGTCTGTCGAGTCCTTCTTTTCCTTTGATCAGTGGATCTTTCCTTTTCCTCTACGTAAATTTACTCAAAGTGCTTATATTTTTCTCTGGCCGCTTTTGTGCTTATATAAGATATCTCCATCATAATTGGACGTGGCCAACATGCGGCGGGAGCTGGAGGGAAACGGAGTCACCCGTTCTCGGCCAATTCAAAACTGTTGGACAAGTTAACCTATTCTGGCCCATTTCCGGATTTCACTGAAGTTCATGCCCACTGCGTGTACTGTGAAAAAATATAACATCTACACCGTAAAACGAACACATTTTGTATGATACAATATGACTGCATACTACAATACCCAATTGCCCAAAGTCAAATGCAAGAATTTTAATCGGAGTCAATGTTAGATATACATACGTTCTGACCCGGGTCCCGCCATTTGACTGTATTCATGATTTCTCTGAAAAGATCATCCATTGAATACTTTTGCATCACGAGTCAACTGAACAAACGCACTTGTCCTGATTGTGAGTTATTTTTTCTTTTACAGTGCGTCTCTCACAAATCCTTTCAGGTTGGCATCATTGACACAGGGAAATCTGATCTCAGTGAGTGTCTGCAACACAGACTTTGTAATTTTCTCGTCCGACATCCTTGCATTGAAGTCATAAATCACTCATTTTTGATGTAGCTACTGTATTGCTTTCACCTTGCTATGCTTATTGCTTGTACCTGCTTTGATCACCTTACCGAAATGCACTTTTACAGTCATTAATAGTCTATCCGATGTCTCCAATCTTAGTAAACTGTAACAAACTATTGAAAATATGTACTTGTAATTCTACTACTGTTTCCAGTACCTGACCATGGATATTCTGTAAGTACTTCTGGTATTTCTGACTGCCTTGCTCTTGTCTTTCATGTTCTATGTTGGGATTGTGGCAAATGAACTGCTCTTCTCTACCTTCTCCTTTACCCTGGGTATAACATCAGTGTCTGCTCACTGTATACATTTTTTGGGAATTTCGTGCCATGTGCCAGTGGACATCTGAGTTCTTTAGGTCCACGGTTTGTTATCCGCCGCTTGTCGGCCACTCCCCAATCATAACATATATGGGAAATTGTGCTTACGGAATTTCGGATATTGCCCATCGGAGGTCTAACTTTGTGGAACTCCCCGTGTCTCTGAAACCTTATTTCTCCATCATTCAATTGACTGGTCACATGCAGATGGATAACTTTCTTTTGACAGCTACATCTCTTCCGCCGCAGTTGTCATTCAGCCTGTGACAGTAAGTAAATGGATATTTCCATATTCTCCGAAACCTTATTATTTGACATATTAAATTGACTGGTCACATGCAGTTGGATAACTTTCAAATCTCCGACAGCTACATCAACGTGCTTCTATTCATAACCTTCAAAAGTAAGTGTCTTTTATTTTCTTCAATGGATTTTTATTAAATGGGACCAATATAGATCAGTCTGAGTAGAATGAAGAAAGTGATTGCAGCTGTAGGGAAACTTGGTTTGAAAAACAAAAATCAGAGAAAGGAAGCTCACTCCCAGACTGATGGAATCACTGGGGATGCAGCACCAGCAACTTCCTCATCCAGCTCAAATCCCCAAATTTCTGAGCAGATACAAACATCCCATGGTACCCGTTTTTTCACAGATCCAAGGGACAATGACTTCACAAATGCCACTATTACAATTTACAAATGCTGTAAATCAGACCAACAACTACTATGCATCTGGTGAGTTTGGTATGATTCAAAAATAATTCATAGAATTTAACTTCTACTAGATGGACCAGCCTCTGAGACCAATGTATGTATTTCTCTAGAAAAAAGTTTGTGTATACAGCTAATAAACACTTCCTGTAACAGAAAATAACTCCAGAGTATGTAAATATGATAATCCTGTTCTAACATAATGCTAAATTTTGAAACAGTATTATAGCATCTGCTATCCCAGCAGTGCCAAACATCTTCAAAGGCAGGGAAGAGCTTGTTGAACAAGGGGTCAATATCCTCTGTCAACAAGGCCCAGGATTCTTGGCCATTTTGGGAGCAGGGGGAATGGGCAAGACTTCATTGGCTCTTCATATCATGAATTCTGCCTCAGTCAAAAATAAGTTTGCAGGAAGAAGTTACTTTATTCCATGTGAACTTTTTGAAAATGCAGAATCTCTTGTTCTGGGATTAATCCATGTTATGGAGTTGACAATGCAGGAGAACCAAAGTAAACAGAAGGTCCTGTTTGAACATCTCCAGGCAGCTCATAGAGATGTTCTGATTGCCTTTGATAATTTTGAGACCCCTTGGAATCATGATGACTCTGCTGGTGTAAGAAATTTATTAGAGAAAATTGCACAGTATGCAAAAGTATCTTTGATAGTTACCATGCGGGGACCAGATGGACCTGGTGATATTCCATGGGAAAAATTAGGAGATCAATCTGGGATTCCAACATTGGCACCTGTTCCTGCAAAGGAAGCATTCAAAGCATTTGCAGGGAGCAATCCCCAGAGCTCAGATGACTCTGAAGCTCAAATTGATTCATTACTGAATCAGCTTGACTATGTTCCTCTTGCAATTAGACTGAGTGCTCAGCATGTCAGGAGAGTAAAACTGAAAGCATTGATAAGCATGTGGAAAAAAGGCAAAACATCAATTCTGACAGAAGGAAGAGTGCCAGGAAGACTGACTAGTGTTAGTTTTTCCATTGATTTATCTATCCAGATATTTAAAATAGAAGGGAGAACACTCAAACTTCTATCAGCAATATCATTCTTGCCTGATGGGGTCCCTTTTTGGATGAAATACTTACCTCAGGTGTTTCAAGGAGAGGAATTGAGTTTTAATGTGTCAACACTCCTAGATAGCTCACTCATTAATGAAAACTATGAAGGAATAAAAATGTTGGCACCAGTTAGGGAACATATTGATTTGAATCATCCCATTAGCAAAGATGATGTTGATCAGCTTGAAAAGTTTTACATACAGTTTCTTGAAGATCTGCCAGAGAATGATATGGAGGCCCAACCTGTACTCCAACTTCATATCAACAACATTGAAAAGATTTTTAAAGCACAAATAAGTGGTGGTCACCCAATAACTTCTTACATTTCTGCAGTAAAGAAACTGGCTGGATTTGGGAGATTTGTTCCAGTTTCCATTGATCTGATGGATCTGATTCTACAAAAGAATAAAGATATTAAGGAGGAGGACAAGGTTGATTTGAAACTAATTAGGGCATATAACTTGTGTTGGATGGGAAGATTCCAAGATGCAGAGGCACAGGTCATGTCTGTAAAAGAATGTTTTAATGAGGAAGAGAACATCTCTCAATCTGAAGCAGACATACTGGGAAGATGCTTTGAGACTCTGCAACACATCTTCTATGCTCAGGATCAATATGAAAAAGCGATCAACATGAATCAACAAGCCCAAAAGTATTTCAAACAAAGTGAAAACCAATGGGCTCAAGCTAATTCAATGTACTGGCTTGGGGATATTAACTATATGCAAGACAGATACAAAAAAGCCTCTGAAATTTTCTCAGAAGCTCAGCAGCTATTTCAACAAATTGAAAATGAGCTGGGAGTTGCAGAGTGTCTGAAGAAGCTTGGAGATATTTATTCAATGCAGGATAGATATGATGAGGCAATTGAAATGTTATCAGATGCTCAAAAACAATTTGAGACTTTTGGAAATCAGCTGCGAGCTGCAGAGTGTCTATGGAGTCTTGGGGATCTTTATAGAAGGCAGGGGGAATATGATGAAGCAACTGGAATGATATTGAAAGCTCAAAAACAATATAAGGAAATTGGATATAAAGATGGAGTTGCAGACTGTTTGTGGGCCTTGGGTGATACTTATGATGATCAAGCACAATATGATAAGGCTGTTGATATGTTCTCAAATGCTCAGAGGCAATATCAAATTATTGGGAAGATTGTTGATGTTGCATGGTGCTATCAACGTCTTGGGATAACTTATGGGTCTCAAGGGCAATATGAAAAGGCAAATGAGGCATTTACTGAAGCATTGGAGCTCTTGAAAGGATTTCCAGGAGAGAAATGTTGCCATGGAGGCACTTTGTTGCACTTTGGCCATCTTTTTTTGGATATGAAAGATTTTGCAGAAGCCAGGAGGAAGTATGAAGAAGCAAGGGATATTTTTGATTCACATGGACAACTTGAGAAGGAGGTGGATTACTGTTCACTTGCTAAGCTTGATCAAGCTGAAGCTGCTGGATAAATCAGTAAATGACTTTTTGTACCCCATAATAATGATTCTTGCATTCATTGACATGTTGATTTCTCATCTGGTATCTTGTAGATATATCTATCAAAAACATTTTGTGAAACCTCATGGAAGGTTATTTTCATACTAGTTTGTGAGCTTCCTCAGATAGGTTTATATATTTTTTGATTTCATTGATTAAATTGTGAGTTTTGTCGACATTGTGTACATCGAAATTGTGACCAGTTTGTCTATAATTCGGAGAGAATGTTCGTTTTCCTATATAGGTAAGTATAAACTTTTGTTTTTCATTTGAATTTGCGGTGACGGACCTCTCCACCGAAAAATATCGAACGGCTCCTTGATATTTCGAATTGTATGTTTCATTTGGATAGAACATGCCGCAAGTAGCCTAGTAGCACATCCCGGCAGTTTGTGCCAGGTAATATCAATAAGTGATCAATCTACCGAATATTAGATTTCTCAAAATGCTAGGAATCACGGAGTGATTAGTTATGTATTATAATAATAATGACCGTGTTGAGAGTGGGTTGTAGTAAGTTCTGGAACCGATGACTCGCTCATATGTTTGAAATCTACTGAGTAATAACGTCAAGATTTTTATATAACTATTGCGTCTTTTATCGGCCCCATTTCCATTTTTTGTGAGTTGAACCTGCGCATTCCGGTTGCACAGGTAACCAAAGAGGATTTAGCATTACAGTAGGTGAGTATAACTTTGAGGTACCATTTAGATTACCTTTCTCGCAAGGTCTGACCTCAACATAATTCCATTTGAGGGCCGGACACACGGTCTATCTGTTATATCGGAGCGTGCAAAGCCAGCGCGATATAATTCTAATGCGGTTTGTGTAGAGAGCACACGAGTGCATCATATATAGACCACTGTGGACTCCTAACCCGTATTGGTATCAACAATTGTCAAAATCATGGGTAGGAGCTACATTTCTGGCTCTGTACCCATTGAATTTGATGTTTCGGGATGAACCGTGGACGTAAACGTTGACGTGTCTCTTCCATTTTGGGACACAGCTGTTGCGTGAGATACGTCATCAAAACTCGTTGTCCCATCTCTCGTTCAGCCTTGTACATGCTTTTGGCTGCTTTTTATCCTGTCAATCCCGGTCCTTGCTGCGTCGTTAATACAGTCAACATTGGGTCCCTTTCTCTCGTATATCCATTATCTCACACAATGTCGGGCTATGGCTATAATGGTTATTTGATGCTAAACTTGCCGGAAACAGGTACGTCCAATTCCTCTTCCTTTGTTCCCTCCTACCCAACTGACTTTCTTCTTATCCACTTTTTCTACCTATACTCGTCTGAATCCGGAGGCATAGACTCAACTACTTCCAAAGTTTCTGTTCCCAAAGACAAAATATTACGCTGGGGCTACAACTAGTAGCCGTCTCAACCTGGTCGACCTCCCCAACCACTGTGCTCGCCCTGTGCATTTCACGCAAGTCTTGTAGCACGGCACCCATAATCCCCACTCTATATATTCAATGCCCATTAATTTTCATCTGCCTCGCTCGTTATCTCTTATGATTACACGTTGCACAATAATTCCTCCGTCTGCCCTACATACATATCATTCTTCTATAAATTCCTGATTTCTGCTTAATAACCCATGGCGAAGCACCCTCCAAACCCAATCTCAATGCCTATCCACAATCCAAACAGTCCAACCGACTCCGACCATAGTGTTCATAATGTCCCCCACGATGTCCAGCACCGCTACAACAACATCCTTCACCAAAGCGGCAACAGCAACACACCCCTCACTCACTCTCAGCAACCAAACTAGCCTCGTTTATCTCATTTCCATCACCAGCCCTTGTCCATTACCTCCCCCTCTCCTTCAGCCAATCCGCTTTCCTCCTAGGTCGACTACCACATGGCTTCTCACTTGTGCAACAGTTCAAATAACGGGTCTTTCACCCTGCTTTTTACACACACCGTTTCCTAGACTCGCTCATATCGTGGCAAGCAGGTTTCTTTGGGCTTGTAGGACGGAGTGCCGGGTCTTTTATCAGTGCAGCCAGTCCCATGGACCAACTGCCACGAGGGTCAGTCGAGTATGCGCTCTCCTCCCTCTCTTTCTCTCTCACGAATCTGACTCTTGTTTTCCTTCGTTTCTTTCACACTTTGCTTAGATCCAGAGGCATAGATTCGAACACCTTCAAAGTCTCCGACCTCCAGAGTGAACTATATGTCGGAATTATACTCGTTGTTGAAATCAACCTCAAGGATCCTCATGCCCTTCTCGAGCACTTCAAACGAGTTCATATTGCCGTTGTCAACTCTCTAGCTTCAGGTTTATAACCTTGGACAAAGATACGAGTCCCCTTTGACCCTCAAGCCGTCGGAGTCTCACCTATGCGGGGGTCAGGGTCAAACATATCACCAACAGCAACGACAGCAAACCCCGAATAACGGACCAACACATTATCCTACTCCGGTACCCAGATGATACGGAACTTGAATTGGCTCCTCCTTTATTTCACCACCACTCACAACAACCATCCCAACGGCGGCAGCAACAACAGCACCATAACAACGGTCATAATCATCATCACCCGATGTGTTCGGTCTCTCACCAATCCAGTCCTGCTTCGCCTGATCCTTCTCATTCGTCTTCTGGTGCTTCTTCCCCCCCATCTCTGCATACACCCAACTCGCTCGCTGCTACTTGTCCGGGTGGTCTTCCCCTCTTTTGGAGATCAAACATCTCCACAATGTCAACAACAACAAGTTCATCCTTCGAATTCTTCGTCCTTGTCTTATGCTTCCGCTTCGATTTCGCAACCACTTTCACCGCCTCACGCTTATATGTTGGGCCAGAATTAGGGACAACGACCACAACACGGAGGACATGGTGTATCAGCGTTTGATACAACGCTTATTCCAGGGAACGGAACCGGTACATCGGCATCATCATCATCCTTGTCAGCAACTACAGTCCCTAGTTTCCAGCCCAGCACGAGTAGTGCTGTCGGTTGCGGTGGGTGTGGTAGCGGTCATGGTCCTGTCGAAGGAGCGACTGGAAAAAGACCTTCGTTATCCTCTAACCTCGGAAATCAAGTTAATGGGAATATTGGAAACACGGGAGGTAGGGATGGTATCAAAGTTGAAGGGGATGGGATGGATGGTGTGAAGAATACATCAATTTCTTCTACTACTGGACATGGACACGTATCGGGCTATTGGACACCTACAAACGTGGCTAGTGCCGGTGTTGGTGTTGGAGGAGGGTTTTCAGGTACCGATGGTGCGACGGGATTCATGGCTGGTTCAATGCACCACCAGCATCATCGTCATCCCCTTCACCCTCACTACCAGCATAACCCTTCGCAATATGCTGCTCATCCACACGTTCACCCTCACCATCCTCATCCATTTGCCTATAATCACCACGGAGTAGGAGGGGAAGTGAGGAGAAATGGAAGTGAGACGATGACGCCGTTGACACCTATGTCGCCCATGTCACCAATGTCACCAATGTCACCTGTTTTGCCAACGGACAGTGGTAGCGGTGTTGGTATTGGTCCCGGTGGTGGTACGACAACTACGACAGCGACAGCAGGGATGGAGAGTGGTGCTATGGGAGGTGATGGAGCAGGAGGAAATCTACCACCAATGTCTCCCATGTCGTCTGTCCCATCTGCGTTGGCAGCTGATTTAGTCGATCCTCTTATGGGATACCCTACTGTCGCTGGTGGTGGTGTAGGAGGCGGAGGCGGAGTGGGAGGGATGAATGGGTTCGGTAGCATGAATGGATTCGGAGGAGCAGGTATGGTGATGAACAGCGACAGTGGATTCGGTATCGGTGATTCGGTGTCAGTGGTGGTATTGGAGAACCAGAAGGTGGAGTCGGTTGCGTCACTCCTGCCATGTTATTCTCGAACGCTGGGACTCCGGAACCTGACGAGGAAGCTTATGCTGGTTCTGGAAACGTTAGTTACGAGGCCCTTTTAGGCCGAGTTAACTTACAACGACCTCCAGACCCGTGGGAAGGGCGCATATGTTCACGATCACAAGATCACCGGATGGCGGCACTTCACTGAAACCGAGCCGGTGTGAAGCTCGCCCACTCGGATCAGACCGGCGGATTTTGAAATTAAGGCCCTTTCTAGAACTTAAACAACGACTTCCGAGTCGGTGTAAGCATCAAATCAAATAGAAAAAAACATGTGATTTGCCACAAGAGTAACCATCGGGTTCTCCAAAGCATTTCTTATTTCCCCAAGTCCGTTTAATGTGTTCTTATACACATAGCA